>JARVZY010010957.1:0-16053 GCA_030686995.1 Artemisia argyi | reverse complement strand
TATAGTGTTACTTGTGCTATCTATCGTCCAAGTATGGTGTTCCATTCAAACTTTCTGACTTTGTTACAACTTTTATGTTTTATAGTTAAACTCTCTCCTTTTAGACCATCAAAAAAGGAAAATCTAAGTTCCAAAGTTTTGGTTTATGGTACAAGGTAAACCTACTTAAAAGAAAAAATTGATTTTAGGTAATATGACCTGATATGATGACATGGTGGTAACTTTCGACCATGTTGACTTTTTTATGTGACGGTGGCATGGTGCCAAGATACCTGTGATCATACTATGTAATTACCTTAAAGAAAAACTTCTACGATGATTTTTTTTGTCTTAAAATACGTTGGTTACCTGCTTACTGAAAACAGAATCTAGAAGAAAGTCGGTTACATGGTCATGTAATCAGCTCATTTTACTAATCTTTTTTTGTTGCATTTTTGCGAATATCTTATTTATTTAAAAATAAAGCACAAATTACTGTTTACATTTAACTTACATTCCATAAAGGGTTCTTCAGTAACTTGAAACTCTAGTTACTCAATGGTACATATATTAATGGTGGATTTAATTAATTCTTTTCTCAGGGCTCGTCGAGGGAATACTATAGAACGAGTTTCTCTCCCCCCACCGTCTTATAGTGGACCAAAGCAGCCTTCACGATATAGCAGCTTCCAAGTTGCTCCTACATTCGAGAAAAGGGAAACATCACGATTAACTAGTTTCCAAGGTGCACCTACTTACGAGAAAATGGATATATCACCAAACACAAATTATCATGGAACTTCTACTTCGGATAACAATGTAAGTGTCACAGTCTAGCAACATTGCCATGTTTATTCTTAGAAAGTTATTTAAAAAATAAATAATCACTTTTTTCAAATAGTGTATTTGTGCATTTCTAAAATGACCAGAGTACTACTTATCTCTACATTTGCACGTACAAATAATCACAGCGAAAAGCTCATATATTTGTTATTTGCAGCTTTGTCCCATCTGCATTACTGACCGAAAAGATATGGCCTTCGGCTGTGGCCATCAGGTACATTTTCTACTTATTTACCTTAACTTACAAGAAAACTAATGTAAAAATAAGCTAATTTATTGTTTTATCGTATTTTCAGACATGTTGCGGATGTGGAACGGACCTTCAACTATGCCCTATTTGTCGGAGTCGCATTCAGACCAGAATCAAGCTTTATTAAATGCAATAAGCATAACATCTGCCTTTTTATGATCTTGTAAATTATTTACACGTACAAACACTATAGTTTTTTTGTTGATTTTCTGTCGTCATTGTGTTCATTGATCGTATATGTTGAAATTGGTTCACCTAGGTGTCTTTTATTCCATAAATTTTGCCAAATGTTAGGGTAACCTTTTATTGTGATCTTGTTAAGTAGTTGTATAAAGAGTCGGATGTACCATATGCATTTCTTTATAAAACCACCTATTCGAATATATAGTTTCTTACCTACAAATACCTTAGATTCAATCCACATTCCCATTATTTCTATCTCATTCTCTTATGGATGGTACACGAGCCCAGTGTAGATCGCTTGAGTGCTTCATACTTGTTCTTTTATTATTCAACCGAGCTGTATGGAGAAATACAGCCACAAGTAACCAATGGAACTGGAAAATTCTTTTGAACAATACGGGTGTTGTGGCGATGCACATGGCGGTGACCCATGAGAACAACGTTCTGATATTCGACCAGACCCGTGCAGGCCCATCACAATACCGACTACATGGATGCAAGACCCGTCGTAGGTCAGGGTATGACTCGTCATGCTATGCACACTCAGTGGAGTATGATGTGTTGAAGAACAAAATCCGGGCTTTACATCTTGCAACTGATACTGGGTGTTCATCTGGCTCATTTATAAGTAACGGAAGCCTTTTACAAACGGGTGGTAACAGGTCGGGTTCGAGAAAGGTGCGATATTATAGACCGTGTACTAATAACCAATGTGATTGGCAGGAAGCAAAGAAGGAGTTGACGGTCAGGCGATGGTATGCTTCGAGTTTATATCTCCCGAGTGAGAATGGTGTTATTGTTGTGGGGGGACGATTGGCTTTTAGTTACGAATTAGTACCTGGGCCGAGTAAACATTACAACCTCCCCTTATTGCACAGTACGTATGAACGGAACTCGAAAGGGAACAATTTGTACCCTTTCGTACACATGTCAACCGATGGACATTTGTTCATTTTTGCCAACAGAAACTCGATTCTTTTAGATTATAGACGACATGTTGTTTTGAAAACGTTCCCAACAATACCGGGAAATGGTGGACGAAGCTACCCAAGCTCTGGTTCATCCGTGATCCTTCCATTAGACCATAACGACAACTTTACTAAAGTTGAAGTCATGGTTTGTGGTGGTGCGGCTCGTGGGGCTTACCATGCAGCTCAGGATGATAGATACTTACCAGCTTTAATATCATGTGGGAGAATGGTCATCACCGGGGAAACCCACCGTTGGCGAATGGAAAACATGCCGGGCCCACGGCTGATGAGCGATATGATAACTTTACCAACAGGTGACATTCTAATTATCAACGGTGCTAAACAGGGTTGTGCAGGATGGAATAGTGCAACACTTCCTGCTTTCGAGCCTTACCTTTACCGACCCGATCACCCAACGGGCCATAGGTTTCAAGTCCTAAAGTCCACTAAAATAGCCCGTTTATATCATTCATCTGCGGTGTTATTACCCGATGGCAGGATTTTAGTAGCAGGAGGGAACCCAAATAAACGATACATGTCACATGGGGTGGATCACCCAACCGAGCTAAGACTACAAGCTCTCGTCCCTGACTACATGAGCAACCAATACGGTCATCTTAGGCCCAAAAATGTGACTATCATTTATCCAGAAAGAGAAACCGGTATAATGAATGGGAACACTTTTGGTGTTAGTTTTGTCATAGGGTCCTCTTTGAACAATATAAGCGTAGTGGCGTATGCACCACCTTTTACTACCCACTCGTTATCGATGAACCAAAGACTAGTAAGACTCGAGTGTATGAGTTTTGAAACAGTAAGCGAGAATTTAATTGTGGCGACGGTGGTGGCTCCTACTTCGATTTACGTGGCCCCACCGGGCTTTTATATGCTGACGGTGGTTCATGACGGGATTCCAAGTAGATCGGCTTGGCTTAGGATCATGTAGATTGTATGTAAAATGGTGCTGCATACTCCTGTTATTATGAGAAAAGGAAAAAAGGTTGCTTGTTTTTGTTTGAACACATGTTTTACATCCCTAGTAAATTTAAACTATCAGATTCATTTATAGTTCAGGTCTATCTAATTCACAGAGTTCATACAGAAATGCAAACAAATGTTCCCTTCTCTGCAAGACGGGCATGATTAAATTGTAACTTCCTGGATTTTAACATGTCTTTCGGTCACACTCCAGTGATAGATATCATGTTAAAATGCAAATTTATCGCGACACGTGACATGTGTGTACATGTAAAACTTAGTATTGATGCACTCGTATCACAACTTATGATAATTTTCGTGTTTCAGTTTCGGTTTCACAGAAGATTCTTACACAAAATATGTATCATCTTTGGTGTTGTGATGTTAGCCTTAACATTGCTAAAAGCATTCTTATATACTACTAATTGCGTTGATGGTGTTAAAAATTGTTCTTTTTTTGGGGCCTCATGTTTCATTTCCCTTAAGCCAGACTTCTTTCTAACCAGCCTAACAAAAATTTCAAGCCTAACAAATTAAAAAGAAATAAATAAAAAATAAATAAATAAATAAAATAATTAAAAAAAAAAAAAAGTAAATCGAATTGACACATATTCAATCGACACGGGATTGTCCCGGTTTAGTTATCCAATTGAATAAAATTTATCAGTTTGTACCCATAATGACTCGATCACTTCTCGCCTAACATATGTTTACAAATATCTGTGCCGTAATTAGTAAACTAATTTGATTAAGTAACCATAATAATTAAATAACTTAAAAAAAAGAGAATTAACTGTTTTATTTTCCCATATGTTTTAAAGTTGTCCTTTATCGTGGTACATCCAAATTATTACTCTAATATAATTGACTAGCAATACGTTACTACTTAAATATATAAAGTATGACCACTTAAATCCATTCGAAAATCTTTTATAAACCAAACACCCTTCCACTATTTAACAAATGCAAAACCACACCAATTGTAAGTACTATTTACTTTAAAACTTACATTTTATTACAACTTAACTTTACATATAATAACTTAACAACATTCACAAATTATTAAAAAAAAATATAAATTAAACTAAAGGGAGGTGATTTGCACACTCCCAAAAATAATTGGCACACTCAAAATGTGAGTGTGTTGACATTTATACCCTTACAGGATAAGAATAAGTCTAAACAATGTGAGGCTATAAATGTCAACACACTCAAAATTTGAGTGTGCCAATCATTTTTTGGAGTGTGCAAATCACTTCCCTAAACTAAATAATAAAAGCCATTTTTTTACTTAAAATTTATTCTCAAATAAAACCATGAATTTCTAAGCAGCTAAAAAAGACAAGCCAATAAAAAAAATAAAATAAAAAAAATCGTAAGTTGAGTTTAATCGATCTGACCACCTACTCGCTCCTATATCATCCATACAGAACACCAACACAAAGATTTTAAAAAATACAATAATATTATTTTTTGACTACTAAAATACCACACAGATCGTAAATAAAATATGCAAAAAAAAGCCCCGCCGCAACGTTGCGGGCATTACATTCCTTGTTACCACTCATTGCCTAGCGCCCTAGCGGTATCGCGCTCTTCAGCCCAAATAATGCCCATGTAGTGGTATCGCTATTCAGCCCAAACAATGCTCCTAAAGTATATGAAGATGTAAGGTTGGATGGCAAGGAGGTGAGAGGCTCACCTTACACCTCAGTGGCACGTCAGTTTTCTCTCTCCTCTCACTTCCCCTCACCCCACTCACCTTTTTGTGGGCAAGGTCACATTTAACTTCACCTTTCATTAAAATACTCACTTTATACAAATATACCTAACTAAATACCCTGCACACACTCACATACAAAATAAAAAGTAATACTCCCTCCGTCCCATATTAAGTGTCCATAATGGGATATTGGATGTCCTAAATTAAGTGTCCATATTATATTTCAACTAATGAGATGAAACTTTAGTGGGTAAAAATGATATTTGATTGGTGGAGAATGTAATTAGTAGAATTTTCTAAAACTTTGTGCATGATGTAAGCGGACACTTAATATGGGACGGATGGAGTAAAACATCAAGGAACACTTAAGGTGAGCCTTTCACCTTATTTCGTCTTGGGAGTATAACCTCGCGCCTAAGAGGATTGGTTGGGCAAGGCAATGCCGCGTGAATTGGTTGCAAGGTGAGGGACTCACCTCTCCTTGTCGACTAGTCTAAGGGCTTGTTTCTTTTTTGTTTTGAATTAAGTCCTTTATATGGTATAGTGGGTCCATTCTCGTATTTTCACTTGTTGGGGAGCACCTTACTTTTGATTCCCTAGTGATACAGACCCACTAAGGGAAAAGAAACATAATTAAATATTATTGGGCCCACCCATATAGCATTCAGACACTACAAAAACAAAAATAAGACTAGTGTTGACCACACCCTCCCCTAGTTTTTAGCCACACCCGCCCTATTTTTTTTATTTATTTTCATTTTTTTTATTTTTATAATTTTGTTTATATCAAAAAGTTATAAACCTGAAAGTGCGGAACAGAAAATGTAAAGTTTAATATGTCAAACGCTTAAAACTGTCAGAAATACGGAACAGAAACTGACAAAAAGCGAGGTTATACTGAAAAAATAATAGGGGACTGGTGAGTGCTTGTTCACTCACCTTTTCTGAGCTTAAATAGGACTTAATAATCCAAAAACTAACCCAAAACGCCAAAGAAAACATGTTTTTGTGATTGTGAATGTGCAGGCACGGATATCTCAATAATTGACGAAAAACAAACGAAAACCAGCAAAAACGAGCACGAGAGTGGAACATGTGCAGATCAGTCAAAGGAAAGTCAATGCTGAGCCTTAGAAGATTTCAAAAATTTGAAGTTTGTCAGATTTGGTCCCTGGTCAATGATTGAAGAAAATTACAGTTTCAGTCCTTACACTTTCATCTTATGATATAAGAAGTCCTTGGAGGAAATGTTTTGAGAATTGCCAAAGTCAACCCTTAGAGATTTGAGAAAAGGCAGTTTAAGTCCCTTGAGATATTTGTGAAGAATTACAGATTTAATCCCTGAAAGTTCAGATTTACATATGTGGTCCTTATATGTTTCTAAGTATAAAAATCTGAAAACTATACTCAAAGTTAAGTCCAAAGCAAAAATCCAATCCAATAACAATATCCCAAAGCCTATTACCCATTCCCTTGAGCCCATTCCCGTGGTCAAAATATATACCACACACGGGTCAATAGTCAAAACACGGGTCAAACAAATATTAAATAAAGTTACCCGCCCCAATTCACCCCCAATTTAACCTCAACCCAGAATTCACTATTCACCAAGAACCCTAATTACCCCATTCCCCAAAATAACTGCAATTAAGGGTAATTAGGTAAAATCAGAGGACTTCTAGAAGTATGTCAGGAATGTCAGATGATGTCAAAGGCAAAGAAGCACAAGGAATGACATGTGGCAGGCTATTAGTGGTGAGAACGCGTCACACAATTCAATCCAAAGGCTTAAAATGATTGGGCAATCATTGGGAATAATCAGACGGCACAGGATTGCATAGAAGAAGCACATCACACGGATTGCCAAGCTGGCAATCCGTGGCTCTCTAGTCTAGACTCTTCTCACTCATTTAGTATAAATAGAGGTGTAGGTTAGCTATATTAGGGGTGGAGTCTTAGGCTAGCTAAACTCTGCCAAAATTTACTTTGAATGTATTTAGTGTAGATAAATTGTAATCTCTTTTAATATCAATGAAATTTCTTTTATGTTAAAACATTTAGCTTCTAACTGTTGCTTTTATTGCTTATCAATCATCTCTTATTTCATTTTTACTAGCTTTTTTCACTTTAATTTACTTTAGTTCTCAATTCTGTTCTAATTTCCTTCAAACAGTTTTCATAAAATCAGAAAATTCAAAAATAGAGATAGTTTTGTTATAAATCAGCTTTTAGTTAAGCTTGTTTGAAGTTCCATACATCTAATATCAGCTCTATATAGCTTTTGTAAGAGTTAATTCAGTTTCATTTGTTCATAAGCTCTGTGGTCAAGTAACGTCAACTAAATTGGTAAATTGGTGATCTGAGGTGAAATTGATAGGCCAAAACAGAATTGGAAGGGTTTGAGCCTGTCTAGAGATAGGCAAGCTCAGTGAGAGGAGCTTGATTTTGTAAGTCCTTATTTCACATTTCATTACTCTTAGTGCAAATTTGTGATTCTGTGAATTAGTGGATTTTAGTTGTGTTAGATTGTTGAATTAGCTTCTGTTAATGTTTTCTTATCTAGTTTGATCTTTGTTTTGATGGATTGAGATTTGCTGCATAGTTTCATAGAGTTAGTATAGTAATTAGGGAGTGTTTGGATCATTTAGTTGTTGTGTTTAGTGGTTGTCATTCTACTGTTTCAGCTTTACAAATAGATCACATTAGGATTATAGTTAACTAATATAGAATAAAATAGTAGTGTAGTTTAGTAAAAAGTCAAAATAGTATTTCAATTTTAGTTAACTGTAAGTTAAATAGAAATCAGATAGTGTAATTGAAGTGATAGTTGCATTTTAGTTCAAGTTAGCTTAAATTAGCATTGTTGTAGCTCAATATTACATGTAGAATGAGAATTAAGCAGTTGAAATCAAATTAAGTCAAATTAGTGTAGTAATAGAAAAGTCAACTGTTTCATTTACTTATCCTTATTAGGCTGCTGATGATGGATTGATTTAGGTGAACATTTGGTTGTTAGAGATAGGTCTTTTGGTATTTTTAGAGGTTCAGTATATCTAGTTAGCTTTTGCACCCATAAGTTTGGGTTAGACTGCTTAATAGGACCTGCAAGTTAGGCTTTCAAAACTAGTATGTTGAATTGATTTAAGATTTGCAGTAGTGATTTCTGGCTTGTAGCTTAACCTATTTTTGGTTTTTGAGTTCATGTGATAGTATTCTAGTATATTGCATTGTTCTTTTATTCCTGGCTTATTCTGTCATTGTTTTGCTATTTCATTGCTTAAATACAAACTGCTTATTTGCTTGCATCAAATGTTTTTGTGCAATCTGTGATCATATCTGAGCATAATAGAGCTTACTTAAGTATTATACATCTGTGGTTTCAGTTTGGCATAGTTTTGTTGCAAGTGCTTATTTATAAGCACTTACAATAAGCTGTTTTAGCCTAAATAAGCACTTCTGCTTCTTATTTTCTTTTCAAATTTTTCCCCAAGCTTTTCATAATATGTTAGATTTTCTGTAAATTTTTCATATTTTTCTGAGTTGATTTGATAATTTTCTTAATTTTTCTTAGTTTATAATCACTTTTTAATACTTTTTAATAAACAAAAATCAATTAAAATTTAGAAAAAGCCTTTAAAAATACAAAAATATTTTAGATAATTCTTTTATAATATTTTAGATTTTTCAGAATTGATTTTATATTTTCCCATCATTTTTTACATTTTCCTTTATTTTTAATTATTTTTTTAATTCAATAAATAGAAATAAATTCATAGAAAATAAAGAAAAGTCAAAAAAATAATTTTCTTTTTCTGGAAATTCATTTTATTAGAATAAGATTTTTATAAAATTGTTTCACGTTTGTTGGATCATTTTTCAATTAAAGTTACGTTTTATTTTGTACGTTACGTTTTAAATAATCGCGTTTGTATTTTCGTTTTTACATTTTTCATTTTAGTGCATATCTAGTTGTATAATTTGCGTAGTTTGTGTTTGTTTGTGATGCGTGGGAATTGCAACAGGCTTTACCTCTCGAGGGATCTCGAGAAGCTTACAACCCCCACCAGGCAGTGTACCTGATCGTTGTAGTATAGTATAGTGACAAGTACCGGGGGATTGATCGTTCAGCTTAGGAATAGTGTCGCTAGGATTAGAAAGCCTAAATACTAGTTCTAAAGATGAGAGATGATTATTTTTGTGTTTTTATATTTTAAGGAAAGCAATTAAAAATCTCGGGTTTGAAGGATTTGGGCGGAATTAGTTGCTAATCAACTAACCCAATACTAAGATGCAATCAAAATAAAATACTAAAAATGAAAATAAACCAAATTGTACTAGAGTTGTGAGCAGTAATTGGAGAAAATGTGTTTACTTAGATTTCACTACTCCCTAGACATCTTTTACACGTTAATTACTTGTTATAATTGCATGGATGACGGATCGTATTCCTTAATATCATTCATGGGGTGGCACACTTAACTCCCCAATTCTATGAGCTCTTATCTCCTCCTACACCATGCCCAGCACAACTATAGGGATTGTAAACAGTTGCTCATGCATTAAATACAACCAATAAAGACCTAGTGCGCGTCGGTTCATGTTTCTTAAGACGTTCAAGCATGTTACCAATTGGAGATCTGCCAGTTTTCTTAAGCCTAACATATAAATCATTCATCCAAGACAAGAATAAACAAGTAATCAACACATAATTAACATCTATGTTCCATTAGATCTAAGCAAACACAAGATAGATCTAGCCTAACATGATGAAATTAAGATAAGAACAAGATATAGACAACCAACACATAGACATATTGATTGAATTAAAGGAACACTTATCTTGATTACACATGCAAGGTATCAAGGGGTTGGAACCCTTGAAAAACCTGTAAAGTTACACCAAAATCGTACTTAGGGTTTCTCCCAAAACTTCTCTCTTTAAATGTGAAAAATTAGAAAACTATATATAGGAAAAGAGGTCTGACGGCGTCAAGACAAATCTTGTGACGCCGTCACCTCGCCGCCAAAACCATTCTCGGACTGCCTTGATCTACATTTGACGTCGTCAAGACAAAATCATTTCCAGGCCGTCATGACTTTTACTCTTGACGCCCTACCCTCGTGACGCCGTCAAATTTGTACTGGGTCGTCATGGAATTTTGCTCTTGACGCCGTCAGGAAATTGCTCTTGACGCCGTCACCTATTGTTCCCAGCATGGAAAATTAAGACTTTGGCGTTTTCTTTACTTTTATGCTCCAAAAACGTCCGAATTGCTTCCTTTTCCAGATTTCACTCCCAAAGTACCTAAAATCACAAAAGGAACGATTTAGGGCAATATTTGATCAAATAAAGTTGAATTCCGGCTTAAATGACCCCCTAAAAACGGATCATTTTTCGTCTCATCATATACCCTTACACTTGAGATTTGCTTGTCCTCAAGCAAATGCGCTTTTATTCTACTCAAAATACAAGTTAGGGGTCATTTAACACTAATATAAAAGTAATTACAACAAATAATCGTTCCACTAAAGACCAATAGACAAGCACGGAGGTCATATACTAGCACCTCACAAATAGTGTTTAGATACTCACATCTCTCGGGTGTAATAAAGTATAAATTACAATATGGAAATGGAAAACATCTCTCACTACCTGTCATAGCAAAATAGATTACCATAGGCTTGGGAAATGATCAAACCTCCACCACATGGCGTAAGCACCTAGGATAAACTATCAAAGAGGTCTTTTTAAAAGGGTTATAACGTTAGGTGTAGGGATATGGAATACACGGTTTTGTTGGATATAGGCAATCTTTACTGGTGGCGAGTTAATCATCTTGGTTAATTACATGTACAATATGGCGTTGCTAAGCCAAGACTAGACTCGACTTAAGCTACTAAATGAAAAATAACAAAAACATAAAATAAACATAGAATGAAACGGGATGGTAGTCCGTATGTTTTTTCTCTTTTTCTTTTTTTTTTCTATTCTTTTTCTTGATTTTTTTTTTTTTTTTTTTTTTTTTTTTTTTTTTGCATACACTCTTACCCTACCATCCAAAATAATACATTATAGGGAATGAACATTCCCCTTACACTTGAATCTTTACATACTTTACAATAAACTAATCTAATGACTCGAATTAAGAAAATCAAAACACTTGGAGCACTTTTAAGATTAACGTACATGTGGGGGTAATAAGTGATGTTCTTCCCCATTACTCCATAAAATAAGTACTTACCTATGAGTCTCAATCGTCCCAAAACAATATGTACAAGGATATGACTCGACTTAGCAACCATGTAATCAATTAGAAAGTTAACTTAGGGTTTAACAAATAACAATAATGCAATAAAAATGAGCGCATACATGGAAGGCTAAGGCGATTTGGTTGTACATTTAAGTGGGGTGTAACAAATTCTTCCTTTAAGTAAAATGCTTAAAGTTAGAAACGAAAAGATAGGCTCGGAGGGGTGTACTAGGGGTTTCGTGTACTAAAAATGAGTACAACGCTAAGGGTGTGGGACAAATTAGTTGACTTAACTAGCCAAGTAATATGACTTAAATGGTCAAGTAATTATAATACGGGTTTAACACAAGGGTAATTCTAATGCCTCTTATCATGTAGTAAATCCTACTACACGAATGTAGTCTCACTAGCGGTCTCGGGATGCATCACTAACGCAAGTTCTAGAATCTAAATGCTACCGGTACACTCATAAGCACTAATAATGAATGCTTTTCCTATCAAATCTAAAGGCGAACCTCACATATTTGGGTGGAAAATTTTTCTTAATATACGGTTATGTGCTAGTCATACAATCTCCTATCCATGAGACGCTTGCTATGGCTAAAGTTTCACTCCTAAATGTTGTAAAAAATTTTAAATTTGGCGCTAAAATTGCACTAACAAGTATTTCTCATAATTTTATTACACATCTACCATTAAACAAAATAAACTCAAGCGAAAGTGCATATGTAAGGTATCATCTTTTTACCCTCCCCTTACACTTAAGATGAACATTGTCCCCAATGTTCAAGTAAAGAATGTAAAAGTGAAATAAGTAAAAAGAATGAAATCAAATACTCCCCTGATTCGCTCGGTATGGATAATAAGGTGGCAAGGTTAAATCTTCCTCCAAGAAAATGAACAATCAAAGCTTCTCTTCCAGAATATAAATCATCTTCTTGTCATACATAACCTGTAAAACCTGACAAAATAAACAAGGCAACCTCGCGTAAAATCGGCGGCATCCTATATAAGTTACTAAATCCTAGAAAACAAGATAAGATATAATGCTTGTGGAACGAAGTTTGCAGATCTCCTGGAGATTATAAAACTTAATAATTCACAAAAACCATAAGACTCCGTTAGAAAAACAAAACCGGTAAAATTTCCAGATTTTTACACCTGACGCTGTCAAGAGTAAACTCCTGACGCCGTCAGAATTGACCTGCAGAAATTCTTATGTTAAGTGTCCGGAAAATTTCTGGAAAAACTTGGTCCTACTTCCTGGAAATTCCTGCAAAACTTCATTATGACTCAATACAAGCATTTGACTCTAACAAATACGAATATACATGTTCATTTATTATTGTGGAGAATCATGATCGGTTTGTTTCTTAAAAAACATATTTGGGGTTTCCCCTTACACTTATCTTTTGCAAAAATACTTTTAGGTGGAGTTAAGACTAGGCCAAAACAACAAAGTAAAGTATTTCCACTATTTAGTTTAGAAACATGATCTACCAACAATAAAAATTAAGCATGCATACGGAAGCAAATAACAAACAAACAAATAAAATCACACAAAACATGGGTTGCCTCCCAAGAAGCGCTTTTCTTTATTTACGAGTCTTGTAGCTAGACTCAAGGTCATGGGTTACTACGTGACCTCATCATCAAACGTCACATCCTCCTCACTAATCATTTCATTGTTATTCTCTTGGTAGTGTTTGACACGTTGTATGTTAACAGTAAATTCCCTACCTTTATCATCTAGTAACACCACGGCTCCAAATTTAGAGGAATTCTTTACTGTGAACGGTCCGTACCATCTAGACTTAAGTTTTCCCGGAAATAATCTCAACCGAGAATTGTATAATAGGACCTTGTCTCCCTCTGAAAATTCTTTGGGTTTCTTAATTCTCTGGTCATGCCATCTTTTAGCTCTCTCTTTATATGTGATGGAGGATTCGTAGGCTTCTAGCCTAAGCTCATCAAGCTCGTGTAATTGCAAGAACCTATTATTTCCAGCAATTGTGTAATCTAAGTTACATGTCTTGAGCGCCCAATAAGCCTTATGTTCTAATTCCACTGGTAAGTGACATGCCTTACCATACACCATGCGGAACGGGGTCGTTCCAATAGGTGTTTTGTAGGCGGTTCGGAATGCCCATAAAGCTTCGTCGAGTTTAAATGACCAGTCCTTTCTGTTTTGACTAACCATTTTTTCAAGTATTCTTTTAATAGCCCTATTGGTGTTTTCGACTTGACCATTGGTTTGTGGATGATAGGCGGTGGAGAACCGATGGGGTACTCCATACCTCTTCATGACCTTTTCCATTTGTGCATTGCAGAAATGGGTTCCCCTATCACTGATGAGAGCTTTAGGAATCCCGAATCTTGCGAAAAGCTTTTTTAGGAAATGAATAACTACTCTGGCGTCATTGGTCCTAAGGGCTTGTGCCTCAACCCATTTTGAAACATAGTCAATGGCGACTAATATGTACTCATTCCCTCCTGAAGATGCAAAGGGTCCCATGAAGTCAATCCCCCAAACATCGAAGACCTCACAAACTTGTATAAAGTTCTGAGGTGCTTCATCCTTTTGTGATATATTTCCGGCTCGTTGACATGCATCGCACGCCTGCACCATTTCTTTTACATCACGGAAAATTGTAGGCCAATAGAATCCCGCATCGAGAATCTTTCTGGCGGTGATGTTTATCCCATGGTGCCCGCCAGAGGGACCAGAGTGACATTCCCTCATAATCTTTACTGCCTCATTTTCCGAAACACAACGCCTTACAATTTGGTCAGGACACCTTCGGAATAAAAAGGGTTCATCCCAAAAGTAGTACTTTAGTTGAGAAAAGAACCTCTTCCTTTCGTACTTAGTCAGGTGTTCAGGAACGAGTCTACTTGCGAGGTAATTAGCAAAATCGGCGTACCACGGCTCCGAGTCACTCATTAACATGAGTTGTTCGTCAGGAAATGAATCCCTAATCTCACTTCTATCATGCTCATCCAAGGGGTTTTCGAGACGAGATAGATGATCTGCGGCCAGATTTTCAGCTCCCCTCTTATCATGAATCTCAACATCGAATTCTTGTAGCAACAAGATCCACCGAATTAGTCGTGGCTTAGCATCCTGCTTCGCGAAGAGATATCTAAGAGCCGAGTGATCAATGAAGACGAATATTTTTGAAAGGACAAGATATTGTCGGAATTTGTCGAATGCAAACACTACGGCTAATAGTTCTTTCTCGGTGGTGGAGTAGTTCTCTTGAGCGGGATTCATGGTTTTGCTAGCGTAGTAAATAGGTTGGAAAAGCTTGTCACGTCGTTGACCTAATACAGCCCCGACAGCGAAGTCGCTAGCGTCACACATGATTTCAAATGGTAACTCCCAGTTGGGTGTGATCATGATTGGAGCTTGAGTGAGTTCCCTTTTTAAGAGATCGAATGCATCCTTGCATTCTTGGGAAAAATCGAACGGAGCATCCTTCACAAGTAATTGAGTCATTGGCCGAGCGATTTTGGAGAAATCTTTGATGAATCTCCGATAAAACCCTGCATGCCCCAAGAAGCTGCGTATTGCTTTAACAGTCGTGGGGTATGGTAACTTAGATATAGCTTCAACTTTAGCTTGGTCAACCTCTATTCCGTTCCCTGAGATCTTATGCCCTAACACAATCCCTTCTTTTACCATGAAATGACACTTTTCCCAGTTTAGCACCAAGTTGGTTTCCTCACAACGTTTAAGCATCTTTTCTAGATTAGCAAGACAGCGGTCGAAGGAGTTCCCGAAGACCGAAAAGTCATCCATGAACACTTCCATGCTGTCTTCCACAAGTTCGTGGAAGATTGCGGTCATGCATCGCTGGAAAGTGGCGGGAAAGTGATCTTTCCTCATGGCATCATTGAGCTTTCGATAGTCGATGCATACCCGCCATCGAGTGACTGTTCTTTGGGGCACCATCTCACCCTTGTCATTCTTAACTACAGTCATTCCACCCTTTTTAGGTACAACCTGCACAGGACTGACCCATGGGCTATCCGAGATTGGGTAAATCAATCCTGCATCCAAAAGTTTTATGACTTCTTTCTTCACTACTTCCTTAATGTTAGGGTTCACGCGCCTCTGGGGTTGCACGGTAGGTTTATAATCTTCTTCCATGAGAATCTTATGTGTGCAAAACGTTGAGTCAATCCCCTTTATGTCGGCCACACTCCATGCGAGTACCCCCTTGTATTTTTTTAGGACTTCTAAGAGTTTACCTTTTTGTTCATGTTCCAAGGAAGAGTTTATGATTACCGGGAGTTGATCTTCTCCCTGAAGGAAGGCATACTCCAAATGGTTAGGAAGCTCTTTAAGATCTACATCAGGAGGTTCGGTAATAGAAGGTTTGAGCTTGTTTTCGGATTTTCGGAGCTCGAGATGCTCCGTTGCCTCTTGTCTGGGGTAGAAGGAGACTGCACTAACGTCCTCCATCTTTTCTACCTCTAGCAAAGGCAGAAAACTCTCGTCCCGTAGCCAGCCTTCATCGATCTGTTCATCGACACAGCTATCAATGACATCTGTGAGTTCATCTACTTCCCCGATAAAATAGAGCCGGTTGGCTGCTTCGAGGGAGAGGTCCATAGAATCCTTAATGTCGAAGGTTTTGCTATCGTCTCCCACTCGTAAGGTTAATTTGCCATCGTAGACATCGATGACTGCACGAGCGGTAGCAAGAAATGGTCTACCTAAGATGATGGGTACCAAGTCATCCTCCTCCATATCCAGGATTACGAAGTCGACCGGGAATTTGAATTTCCCAACTTTGACTAGCACATTCTCGCATATCCCTACGGGGTACTTGACCGATCTATCGGCTAATTGGATGTTCATACGGGTAG
>JARVZY010001111.1:0-31033 GCA_030686995.1 Artemisia argyi | reverse complement strand
AGTATTTTTGTTTATATTAGATAATACTTGATATAAAATATATGAACGAATTGAGTTTTAAATGTATTTTCATTTGATATAATTTTTATCAAAAATTGTAGAACACAAACAAAAATATTTATAGTCAAAGTAGAGAAAGAAAAACCGAAAAAGTCAATAGGGATAAATAAATTTAGGACGAAGGGAGTATAATGTTACACCCACGTAAGAATTACACAAGGGGTCAGGCCAATCACTCTCTACCAATCACTCCTTGATCCGAGCGTGTGAATTTTTTTTTTTTATTTATTTTTTTTTCTTTTTTTTTTTTTGTGTAATTCTTATATGAGTTTAGCATTACTCTTATTAATAATCTCAGTTAACTAATTATGTATTGATATGTTTTGAATTATATTTGGAAGTCGACACCTTTGCCAAATCTAAATTCAAGGTAGTTTGAAGTGTATTTGGCAGCCTAAACATCATTTCCCTAAAAAACCTTTGCTCAATTAATGGTAGTTATGAATAGCTAATACGGAGTAGAATAACTTTTTGAATTTTTTAATGCATGACAACTTTTTATAAATGATATTTACAAAGAGTACACTTTGTTTATATATACTAGCAGAATACATGTGTGATGCAGCGGCGGGTACTTTATAACTAAATTTTGTGATGAGTAAATGTTTTTCATTTATATGTTTTTTTCTAATAATATTTGTTTACGTATTTTAATTTTCGGTGAATCGCATATTTTAATTTATTACAATTTTTTTTACAATAAATGTACGAATGTCAATAATTTCATGTCGTATATTTTAAATCTTTAACCATTGACAATGTTTTTTATTTATACATATAATAATAAATATTTTAGTAAGCAATGTTGTTCAAAAATGATTAGATGATTTATATAAAGTTTAGCTTTATAAATAAAGGTGTTCAAAAAATATGTGAAATCGGAAAACTGAGCCAACCTGCTCAATCTGAAACCGAAAAAAACGAACATTAATAACTGAAACCAAGCTGATGGGTTTTCATTTTCAATACCCTTTTCTTATCAAATATTTCCGAAATTAAATGTCCAACGACAGCCTAATGTGCTAACCTAATTTGATAAAAGCCCAAGTCCACTAGTACACTAAACTTCACCTTGTATACTAAGTAATCCCTAATTATTCTCTTACCCTACTTTTCCTAAACGTAGCCATTATCAAAAAAAAAAAATGCAGTCATACCACACACTCCTACCAAACTCAGATCTTGAGAAAAAATGAAATTTATTCACTCGTTCTTTTCTCAACAATCAACTCACAATAATTCCTTCGTATCCAAATGATAAACAACAAACACCTTTGTTGTTTTTTGCAAATTAACAGAACCACAAACACCCTCTATTTTTCGAAGCAAATGAAGTGCACAATTTCAAAATCTTGAAAGAGATTTTTGGTAGGTTTCTTGTTCTTGTTTTTTTCGTTGAACCGAAAGAAAGAAGAATGAAACAACACGTTTTCTTTTTGTTCTATACTTCTAAAAGGATATATGATGTGTTCTATAAAACTTGTAAATCTTTTAAAGATTTGAAAATAAGTTAAGAATCTGAGATCTTTGATGATTTTTTGATTTAATTCGAAACAGTAATGGGTGAAGGTGATTTGGGTTTGTAGTGGTTGTTAGATATAAATGGATGATGAGTTTAGGGTAGATGTAGGTGGTGTTGGTATGGGATTTTTTTTTATAGTCAAATGGTGGTTCGAGTCATATTTGTGTTACATAATTTCCTTTTCGGTTTAAACCAAATAGTGAAATGTGGTCAGCATGTCTACACATGTTAGAAAAATAGTGAAATGGTGTTCTAGGTTTATATTGTTTTATATATTTACGGAACGTTCTCCGCCATTAGCTAGCAGTGGCAATCATCATCCAGTTGATGACTGTTCTAATTTAATACAATTACATATCCAGTTTAGGGGTGTGATAGATCTCGTGATTATATGTTTATTATATATTAAGTTAATTTTCCGATACGTGAAATACAATAGACTACTAACAAACTTGGAATTCAGATTTATGTTTTGAAAGCATAATTAAATTGTACATTGTGGTTAAATGGTTGTGTCTTCATCGAAAGGGTGAATTAAATATTGTATTAATTGTATGTGTTTATGAGTGTTTTTTCAGTTGCATTTGTGCTTTAAATAGTTGTAAATTATGCTTTTTTACTTGTATTTACTTAAAAATTTATTTTAGGAAATCTTAAAAAATTTAATAGGATGGAAGTGTCAACACACATTATAAGTAGCATAGATAATGACAACATGAGTAGTTTCTAAAAATTGCATCGACACCCTCTACTATATAACACACCATATTATTATATGAGTTCATTGTGATATTCATAACGGTTTAACTAATTTACGTTGTATGTATAAATGTTACACAAAACACCTAACTACAATATCACAACTATAATTGTTTGTCTTAATAAAATCTCGTTGCTATGCACAGGTACTTGCATAATTAATAGTAATAAGGACAATAAAAATAAGACGGAAGGAGTATTTACTTGTTGAGTCAAACTTACTAAATCTTCATATAACTTTTTAGACATGTTACTTGATAGCGTATCAATATTAATAATGGCTCAAACTCTCTAATTATACACTGATGTGCTAATTAGCAACCATGTTTTAAATTTATAGAAACAAGAATTACCGGTTAACTAGGAACACATTCGGGCAAGTATACCCTAGTCAATTGTAGTATAGGAGTGGTAAATCAAGGTCGTCCCAAGAGACTTGGTTGCACTCAAGTGTCGTTTGTTTGTTTAAGCAAGTAACAAGTTGGTGGTTATGATTGTCACGGATCAAACCACAAGAAAAATAATAAGATAACATCACACAAAGAACACTAATAGTAACCAAACATCTGTTTATCACAAGTCATCATAATATCCAAACAGGTATTCAAAACAAAACCAAATTGTATTCAACCAAACATAAGTCTTCAACCAACATAGTAATCATAAGCATCATGAAATATAAAAGTAACAAGATTTACCCAAAGTAAGAATTACAAATAGGTAAAGGTGAAAGGTTATAGCTACCTTCAAGCCCCATCAACGTAACAAAGTTTCCAATCAACTACAACTTCTAACCAAACTAGAGAATCGCTCCAATATTTGGTGATGCGTCCTCCATGAACGGCAGAAGTTTGTGGTAAGGTGGTGACAAATCTTCCTTTAGAAATGCACACCGGTTTTGGTGACAATCCTTCCTTTAAGGTGTAGGCTAGGAGTGCACCTTTGTTTTGGTGACAATCCTTCCTTTAGGAATGCACACCTAGAACTAAGCCTAAGCACTCATATTTGTAGTATAAATTAACCTTAGCCTCCAATCATAAAACTTGGGCACTAAGTTGTCATAAAATGCCAGGTTTAGGAGTTATTATGGAGACATGATCGGACTTGGGACTTAAAGACACTTAATTATGCATTAAAAATGACTTGGGGAGGTCAGATTAGTCCATCCGATCGGTTGGATTCCATCTGATCCGGATGGATGAAAAGGTCAGTTTCCAACTGAATCGGTTGCGGGCTCCTACCGATCGGATGGATGAGTTTGGCAGAAAATGATAAAGACCAAAGTTGTAGATCTTTCTCTTAGCTTTCCGTAGCCGCAAACGGGGGGTCAAACGGAGTCCGTATGCTTAAGTTATGGCCAAAATGGTGAAGGTGTGTCGGGAACAACGAGTCTTCCATTATTTCTTCGTTTTAGCTTCTTTCTTTCATTTCACTTCTCGTTTTCCTTCTTGTGCTTTATTCTTGAGTCCTTGGAGTGACAATATTCATGACTTTATCTTCTCGAATATACTCCAAGAGACTTTCATTTGTCGGGAATTCCTCCGTACATTCATAAATCTTCGTTTTTGATCATTTTTACGTCTTTTCCTTCATTTTTCTTCCATGAACCTAAAATAGAGAATATACTTCATTAAGTACCATAAGTTCATAAAAGTGACCAAAATATATGCATAAAATCCACAATAACGCTCCTAAAAACATATTAATTTTGAGCGTTATCAAATCCCCCACACTTAAACTTTGCTTGCCCTCAAGCAAATCTAGAATTAAGAAAATAAATCCACATGGTGCACAAGAATGATTAGAAAAATATGATGCAAATCTATCAAGTACAAGTACAAGATAAGATTCATCGTTTTAAGCTTTACTGGTGAAAAATTGAGATGTTTGACAAGACCCATAGATTTTCTTGCTTGATTAACATTTCTAAACACCTCACGAAAAAGAAACGAAGTATAATTCACTCAATCACTCATTTATTTAGGTATTGGAGTATATGTAAGAGAAATCACACTCATTGCTCAGTCATGATCCAAATATTACCATAGGCTTGTACAAGAAACAAAACTCCACCGACATGACGTAAGCACCAAGTGTAAACATCTAAAGAGGACTTTTATTCGGGTTGTAATGTTAGGCTAAAGGGTTTTTACCAGGCTTATGTTCAAACATCTCATACAAAAACACAATAGATTACTGGCGCGAGTTTTTGATTACTCAAAAACCGGATGGTCACTACAATATTCATGCACTTGATATTCTCACAAAGCCATTACTATATCCGGAGACTCGAAAGAACAGCGAATAAAGTAATTTGGTAAGGGTAGGGATAAGGCATGGGAATATTTATGAAATTGGTTTTAAAAGAAAAATAAAGTCAATTCAAAGTCCCATTGTTGCTAGTTACCGAACAAACCACGAACCCGTAAATGATTATAGTTAACTTCCTCCTCTTCAAACTTTCACATATCGATACATTGATTTGCCATAACAATATTCTTCATACTTAGCACATTGACTAACAACATATCACATAACTTTATTTCTTCATCTCCATACATAATATAGCACATTAGCTATAATTGTCATAACATATATATTTTCCTTTTCTTTCTCTTTTTTTTTCTTTCTCGATGACTTATTCTTTTTTTCTTTCTTTCTTTCTTTTCTTTTCTATTTTTTTCTTGATATATCACATCTCCCCCACACTTCTTATAAGCATACACCACAAAAAATACAAAATACGAAAGACGTCTCCTTCATCTTGTTGGAATGGCACACACAAGTGACAAAGTGTGGCTAACTATTAATCATCAAAAACAATCCATCATACCAAGCAACTAGCAACCCACCATTTAGACTTTGACAAAGGGTTTAGGCTAAGGTTTAAAGTGTAAAATATTTTTGTATTTTTTTTTTGGATGTAACAAAAAATAAAAATGATGGCTCAAAGGGTGTAACTAGGGGTATCCAACGCTAAAGATGAACGCTAACAAATGGGTTCCAAATACGAGGATAACTAACCAATGTGGTTAGCAAAAATTATTTTGTGAACGGATGGCCATTTGGTTTTATTCCTAAGGTGCCTCTTTATCACACGAATACACTTATATCACACGAATGCGATCTTACTGCGGTCTGGTAATGATTTACAAGTACAAGTTCTAGAATAAATAAAATCATCGGCACACTCATACCAAAAGATTCAAGCATAAAAGATGTATGCTATATATGAAATAGGCTCAAATCCTCACAATTTAGTGGTAATGGGCTATAAAATGTGCTAGCAAATGTTATCGATCCCAGAATGGATTGCAATATTAATCGGGACACATCTCAAATTTTTCAAAATTACTGATTTCACCAGTGGATTATTAAGTTATTCTAATATATTATCCTAAAAGCGTGAAAACAACTAGATCACAAGGGCAAACAAGTATACATACATTTTTTATTAGCCCAAAAATTATAAGTTAAAAATGACTTTTGTTTTCCACTATTTTACTTTCCCCCACACTTAAGTTAAGCATTGTACTAAATGTGAATAATAAACTTCAAAACATGTAAAATGGGAAAAATAAATAAGTAAATAAATAGTCCAAGAGAAACGAAACTTCCCGGGCCGTAAAAATCGCGATCGAACTCCATATGATAAGGTGCTAAGCAAATGCTAGCTTATGCTTGCGAGATCAACCGATTTCTTATTCAACAAAACAACTCCACACCAAGTATAATGTCACCAATAATCCAATCTCCAAGAGCTTATTAAATCTGCAAAAACAAACTAAACTACAAAAACGCGTAAAATCCTAAAACTCACTTTCGTAGGCATCACGGTTGCATTTAGCATATGCAACAAACCTTTTAAACCCCTCGGTGGCCCGAGTGGACGAGTGAAGTCTCGTGAGGATTTCCAGTGAACATACCCACAAAGTTCAAAACATTTTTTTATTTATTTAAAACAAAACACGTACTTATTTATTTACAATGTACTAAAATTAAAAATTGCAAAATACGAGTTTAAGTAGAATAAAAGACATGATACTCTTGCAAAAACCAAAAGACATTTAAACTTATACGATTTAAACACAAACACAAAAGAACAAAATAAGAAAAATAAAAATAACTTTTTTTTTTTACCGATTGGTCCAACCGATCGGTTGAAAATTGACACAATTTTAAAATTTTAACGAGAGCACCAACCGTTCGGTTGGACATCCAACCGGTTCGGTTGGATCAATAACCATTTTTTTTTTCGAAAACAATTTTTACTAAAAACTTTTTATTGATAAAATAAAACAAGAACGCAAAAAGTAACGAACACGAAAATAAACACAAGCAAAACACATAAACACATATATACTAGTAAAACACAAGAACATAAAACGACACTAAAAGCATAAACAAATAAAAGCACAATTACATAAAATGAAAATCACATAGACGCAAACAAACACAATTAACCACGTAACACAAATTAAAACAAAACAAGATAAACTAAGACAATCTTATTCAAAATTAATATGAAACTAATCCGAACAAGAATAACACTAACAAAAAGAAACACATGCAAGAGATCACATAACTTATAAAACACAAAACTCACATAACAAGAAAAATGCAAACTAAAAAATAGGAAAGAAGCCTCCAACCGAATCGGTTACGAGTAGTCACCAATCGGTTAGAATGGTTTGGCTGGTTTTGGTGGTTTTTTTTTTTTTTTTATTTTTTTTATTTTTTTTTTATTTTTTCGCAAACACTTTCGAGCACGCTTTTGAAACAAACTTTGAAATGAGAATTTTTAAAACACATGAAACCAAATCCCAACACCAAAACACTTGGTTTTGATGCCAAGATCATTTAAGCAAATATGAAAAATAAGAGATTATTTTAGTCAACAAACAAGGGAAACATTTCAAGCAAACATTCAAACACCTAAGAACAAAAACCAAAACTCCGACAACGGCGCCAATAATCTGTTGCGGCGATGCCGGAATTATGATAAAGCAAGCAAACAATATATAAATCAATAAGACAATCAAACAAACACAATAATACAAACGCAAGTCCCCGGCAGCGGCACCAAAAACTTGATGTGCTAATTAGCAACCATGTTTTAAATTTATAGAAACAAGAATTACCGGTTAACTAGGAACACATTCGGGCAAGTATACCCTAGTCAATTGTAGTATAGGAGTGGTAAATCAAGGTCGTCCCAAGAGACTTGGTTGCACTCAAGTGTCGTTTGTTTGTTTAAGCAAGTAACAAGTTGGTGGTTATGATTGTCACGGATCAAACCACAAGAAAAATAATAAGATAACATCACACAAAGAACATTAATAATAACCAAACATCTGTTTATCACAAGTCATCATAATATCCAAACAGGTATTCAAAACAAACCAAATTGTATTTAACCAAACATAAGTCTTCAACCAACATAGTAATCATAAGCATCATGAAATATAAAAGTAACAAGATTTACCCAAAGTAAGAATTACAAATAGGTAAAGGTGAAAGGTTATAGCTACCTTCAAGCCCCATCAACGTAACAAAGTTTCCAATCAACTACAACTTCTAACCAAACTAGAGAATCGCTCCAATATTTGGTGATACGTCCTCCATGAACGGCAGAAGTTTGTGGTAAGGTGGTGAAAAATCTTCCTTTAAAAATGCACACCGGTTTTGGTGACAATCCTTCCTTTAAGGTGTAGGCTAGGAGTGCACCTTTGTTTTGGTGACAATCCTTCCTTTAGGAATGCACACCTAGAACTAAGCCTAAGCACTCATATTTGTAGTATAAATCAACCTTAGCCTCCAAGCATAAAACTTGGGCACTAAGTTGTCATAAAATGCCAGGTTTAGGAGTTATTATGGAGACATGATCGGACTTGGGACTTAAAGACACTTAATTATGCATTAAAAATGACTTGGGGAGGTCAGATTAGTCCATCCGATCGGTTGGATTCCATCTGACCCGGGTGGATGAAAAGGTCAGTTTCCAACCGAATCGGTTGCGGGATCCTACTGATCGGATGGATGAGTTTGGCAGAAAATGATAAAGACCAAAGTTGTAGATCTTTCTCTTAGCTTTTCGTAGCCGCAAACGGGGGGTCAAACGGAGTCCGTATGCTCAAGTTATGGCCAAAATGGTGAAGGTGTGTCGGGAACAACGAGTCTTCCATTATTTCTTCGTTTTAGCTTCTTTCCTTCATTTCACTTCTCGTTTTCCTTCTTGTGCTTTATTCTTGAGTCCTTGGAGTGACAATATTCATGACTTTATCTTCTCGAATATACTCCAAGAGCCGTTAATCATATAGCCGTTAATCATCCACATAGAGTTTACTTAAACCCTAAATGTCTCTCTATAAATAGAAGACATCGCATGCACAAAAAAAGGATCCAACTCCTTTACACTTTCTCATATTGTTTCACACAGTAAAACACATTTACATAGTTTGTTTGAGTTCTACCCAAACTCTTGATTCATAATCATAATCTTTGAGTCCTTACCGTTCTACACGAGAAATCGAACAACACAACCATCTTAACCCGATCCTTATCACGTTTTACACACCTTACGTAAACATTACTCTTAAACTAGCGATCCTAATGTATAGGTTTTATAAATAATTAACTTGTTGTATAACATTCAATTACATGATGGTAAGTTTATCACATTTGGTTTGTTACATTATCACTTGCGATATTACATATGAACTAACACATATGTCACATCTAGCTGATCATATGTGATTATTTGTGATATCAGATGTGATATTTATTAACAAATGAGGTCAATATCTATACTACTTATAATGCATTTAGACACTTCCCTCCTATTAATTTTTTAAGATTTTCTAATATAGATTTTAAGTAAATACACCTATCAAAGCATTATGTACAATTACTTTATACACAAACACATATATTCAATACCTATAAAACATATATTCAATACTTACAATTAATGTAATTAATAAACACCCCATACATGAAAAATACAACTAATAAGACACATGGTACAAACAATGAAAGCTATTAACTAAAATAATAATCACCACATGTATTCCATCAAAATTCATAATAATCAAACTGGTATACTAATATAATAATCAAATAATAACATAAAGGTAATGGACTTGAAGTGATCGATCAACCTGTATTTCATGAAAATTCATAATATCATTTTAGTATGAAAAACACAAACAATAATTTTGGGAAAAAGAGCAAACTTTTTAAACAAGTTAATGAATGATGATACTTACCAATATCGAATCTCCTTGAAGTTGAAAATCCATAAGCCAAAAAACCATTTACCAATAAAAAACAACGGTGGCCGAACAACTTATAAATACAGTACATTAACAATATAAAATATATAAGGAGGAGAAAGAAACATAACCACTTGCCCATACAAAAATCAAAATAAATTGAGTGGGGGAAAAATGTGTGTTTAATGCCTCACATGAAGAAACCACATCGAAACCATGTAATCCAAAATATTGGATGGTGATGGTGAATTGGTTACTCACTTGAAATTCATTTTTAAGGAGGAGAATTTGAATATAAGGCATAAGCATGTGTAATTTTTGCTTTGACATAATGACCTTTAAAACGATAATATAACAAGTTCAAGTAACCTCCTTATTTTCAATATTTGATTGGATAGTTTCCGATATTAGAAAACATGAAACACTGCTTCTTTCTATACTTCTCGGCTATTTTATTGGGAACTGATTTGATATTATTAGAACAAAATTAAAGAAAGTTTTCATCAGAATTCAACCATACACAATATATCACATATATTTTTAAATTAAAATATCATATTTACCAATTAGGAGGTTTTTTTTTTTTTTTTTTTTTTTTTTTTTTTTTTTTTTTTTTCTAACTACATATAAACAAAGCATCATTTTATTTTTAATTTTTTTAAGATTTCTATATATAGAATTTAAGCAAATACAACTAATTAAGCTAGGGTACAACCAATTTATGCATCAATACCTATGTAATCTTTAAAACACCCTTTTAATAAATAATAATAATAATAATAATAATAATAATAATAATAATATTAATAAAATATACAAAACAAGCAAGATGCTAAATACTCCTTAAAATTCTGACGACATTTTATGAATGATTTTAAATAATACATTTTTTTTTCAAATGGTACAAACTTATGAATCACAAAAAAAGTAACAAGTTTATATATCTTATGTTCGAACTTTCAAAATTAATATATATATATATATATATATATATATATATATATATATATATATATATATATATATATATAAAAAATAAAATTGAAAGTGGCCTTAGATAAAATATCATCGACAACCTCATAATTTCAATAGTTTACCGTGACTGCAAAAAGGTTCTCACAATCTCTAAACTTATTGTCATCGTAAGCAAATAATAAAAAACATTATTCGTCGAAAATATAATTTAAAATGTACCTTCCGCCGCAACGCGTGGGTACCCTTACATAGTTTGTTTCACACAGTAAAACACATTTACATAGTTTGTTTGAGTTCTGTTGTAATTATTATATCATGACATTCATATTAATAAACCAAGAACATCAAAGTGAGCATGAGCGGAAGCAATTATAATAGATCGAATAACATGTAATTAATTAATCAATTATTTAAATCGTAAACGTACCTTTGTGATTCTAGCCCGAACAAGAATCAATGCAATCTTCTGGAACCAAGAACCCTAATTAGGGTTTATAAGGATTATATGAATTACCCCTTACCTTTTTGTAATTCAATCCAAGAATCAAACAATAGTGTGTTTGATTCACGTTCTTGTACACACGTACTAATTCAAGAAAAGTATTTGCAAGTAATAAACACAAAACCTTTTTGGATCTTATGAAAATCGAAAACCCTTAGGGGTTTCGTTTGATGAATCGACCAAGAAAGAAAAGGAAAAAGAAAACACCAAGATGTGTGTGTACAAGTTATGAGAAAAACCTACATCTTGGGTTTGCTTATATACTACACAAGACTTGGAGCTCAAGGCACAAAGGAGGTGGGTTTACCCCCTTGGGCCGATCGGCTATGGCACCCCCTAGGGGATTCCGGAACCTTCTCTTGTTTCCATGTTTTGTCTAGTAATTACTTTCCTAATCTTCGTTTAGTAAATAATTAGTCATTAATCAATAATACTAATTATTATTATTTGTTTTGTGTTTAATAATTAATTATAACATTTTATAAATAATTATTACATTTTCTCTTCATACGTATTGTGTGCAATCCCGTGATCTCAAGTTCGATCCTAACACACGACTATTATTATTTTGTCTATAAAACCAACAGCTCCCACTTAGACATATCATAATAGTGTGATCACATTGGTTAGCGTCTTGCAACACGCCGATGCCTCTAGTACAACTTGAGTAAGGCTCCTGGAAAACCTTTTAATGATTTATCATTATTATTATCCCTTTGTTTCTAATACCGTGTTAAATAAGGATATGGATCTAGGTCATTCCTTAATTAACCATTCTGTTTCTCGTTTTAGAAATTGACAAGATTACCAAATCTTTTGAACCTTTCAATAAAGACCTTGGGCGTGGCCACGCAAACACCTTGACAACCCTACGAGGGGCCCAACAGTATTAAACTCCAAAAATTAATTTGAAGGAACAAATTCTTTATTGATTACAAGCAAAACACACAAACTTTGTAACACTTCCGAAAACAACCATTATGACTACCAGTTACGTATAGCGTTAAGTTGTTCCACAAAAATGTACTACATTCATGACCGTTATCTTATATCTCAAGTCTAAGGATAACTTCTTATGATTTACTTAATGACAAGATCCATAAAGTAACATCATATAGTTGGGATAAGTCCTATATTCAGTATCATCGAATATCGTCTGAAATGACATGTCTACGCATCAATATACTTACGTATATTATATCAACTTCAGATTTGTCTTAATTTAATAATATTCCCATATTATTAATTGACAACGGACAATTTAGAATAACTATTATTCATGGATTTAAACATGCAAAAATAGGACAACAATAATTAACAATAGAAATAAACATACCAACATACTTTATTTCATTAAAATAATAATTGTTTACAATATCCTTTATCCAAATACTAATCACAGTTATGCATGAAACTACTAGCTAATCTAAGTCCAATTCCATTGGATAATCCATTAAGCTTCTCTTTCGCCAAAGCCTTAGTGAACAGATCAGCTAAGTTTTCATCTGTGTGAACCTTCAACATATTTATTTCACCTTCGTCAACCTTTTCACGAACAAAGTGATACTTCCGTAGAAAATGTCTGGTGCCTCTCATGACTCCAGGTTCATTGGCAAATATGATTGCAGCAGAATTGTCACAATACATATTAATAGGTAATTCAATTGAAGGCATAACACCAAGCCCATAAACGAATTTCCTAATCCAAATAGCCTCCATAGCAGCTTCTGAACCAGCAATGTATTCAGCTTCTGTTGCAGACATCGCAATTGTACTCTGCTTCTTGCTCCTCCAATCTACAGCTCCTCCATTGATAACAAAGACATAACCCGTCTGAGACTTCGAATCATCTTTATTACTTTGAAAGGATGCATCACAGAAACCTGTAACACAAAGTTCTGTAGATGGATTTCCACCATATACCAAAAACATATCTTTTGTATTCCTTAAATACTTAAGAATATGCTTAACAGCAATCCAATGTTTATCACCTGGATTCTGTTGAAATTGACTGGTAATATTTTGAGCAAACGCCACATCTGGCCTTGTGCACTTAATCGCATACATAATAGATCCTACAGCCGAAGCATAAGGAACTTTACTCATGCGAGCCACCTCTTCAGGTGTTGAAGAACAAAACTCATTACATAAGTCATGTTTTACTTCCATCGGCAAATATCCTTTTTTGGAATTTTTCATATTGAATCTTTTCAATATTTTGTCAATGTAAGCACTTTGACTTAATCCAATTAACCGCCTTGATCTATCTCTATAGATTTTGATTCCCAGAATGTATGCAGCTTCTCCTAAATCTTTCATAGAAAAGCACTTTCCAAGATATGCCTTAACAGCTTGCAAACTTGGAATGTCTTTTCCCATGATCAATATGTCATCAACATATAGAATTAGGAAAGTTACATTATCACTCCCACTAGCTTTGTGATACACACATGGCTCATCAAGATTTTGAGTGAATCCAAACTTTTTAATTTCAGCATCAAACCTCTTGTTCCATTGTCGTGATGCTTGCTTTAATCCATAAATGGATCTCTTAAGCTTGCAAACACGATTTGGAAATTCTGGATTTTCAAACCCTTCTGGTTGTGCCATATAGATGTCTTCATCTAGATGACCATTTAAGAAAGCGGTTTTCACATCCATTTGCCAAATCTCATAGTCATAGTACGCTGCTATAGCTATGAGAATTCTTATAGCTCTTATGTTTGCTACAGGAGAAAACGTCTCCTCGTAATCTATTCCAAAAGTTTGAGTAAAACCTTTAGCAACTAGACGAGCCTTATAAATGTGTGCATATCCATCCATGTCAGTCTTAATTTTGTAAAGCCACTTACTCCCAACTACCATGGCACCAGGAGGTAAGTCAACTTCTTCCCAGACTTCATTGTCATGCATGGATTGTATTTTCCCATCCATAGCAGCTTTCCATTTAGCTTTTTGAGGGCTATTAATGGCAGCTCTATAACTAGTAGGTTCATTAAGATCCCCTAGTGTATGCTCATCAACCTCTACATTAAGACATAGACGGTCAGGAGCTTTCACAGATCTTGAAGATCTGCGAATGGGAATTACTTCAACTTCCGGTGGAGGACCCAGACTTTCCGGTTCTATAGGAAGTGTGCTAGTGTTTTATGAAGGCAATGCATTATTTAGATCATCTTCTAAATCATATACTCTCCCACTGATTTCTTGAACCACAAATTCACTTTCAAGAAAATCACCATATCTTGCAACAAACATTTTGTTCTCAGGTGGGTAGTAAAAGTAGTAACCCATAGTTTCCTTAGGGCATCCTACAAAAATGCATTTTACAGATCTTTGTTGGAGTTTATCTTGTGAGTCACGTTTAACATACGTCTCACAACCCCAGACCTTTAAATAAGACAAGTTCAGAGCTTTTCCAGTCCATATCTCATATGGTGTCTTATCAACCTTCTTGGTGGGAACCATATTCAAAATACGAACAGCTGATTCAAGAGCATAATCCCAAAAAGACAAAGGAAGATTAGTAAGATTATACATTGATCGAACCATGTCCAACAATGTACGATTCCTTCTCTCAGATACACCATTTTGTTGTGGAGTATATGGAGATGTGAGATTCTGGACAATTCCATTCTCAGTTAAGAAATCTTTAAAATCTTGACTAAGGTATTCACCACCTCGATCAGAACGAAGAGCTTTAATCTTCTTTCCCAATTGCAATTCTACTTCTGCTTTGAAAACTTTAAATGTTTCAAACACCTCATGTTTATGCTTAAGTAAATAAACATAACCATAACGGCTGAAATCGTCCGTAAAAGTTAAGAAGTAGACAGCACCACTCCTTGACACATGTCTAAGTGGTCCACATACATCCGTGTGTATTAAACCAAGTAGATCTGAAGCTCTTTCCATATTATTATGAAAAGGTTTCTTCGTCATCTTCCCAGAAATACAAGATTCGCATTTATCAAATGACTCATCATTGATATTATTCAAAAGCCCTTCACGTTGCAGCTTTTGCATGCGAGTCTTGCCTATATGGGCAAGTCTACAGTGCCAAAGGTAAGACGAATTCAAGTCATACTTCATTCTCTTACTTATGCTGTACATCGAATTATTATTATTGTTGGAAGTCACACAATTATTCATATCAATTTCAAACACACCATTCACAGCAACAACATTAAAATAAAATACACCATTTAAAGAAACAGAAATTTTATTGCCATCAATAGTATGAGAAAAACCAAGATCCAACAAACAAGAAAAGGAAACAACACCTCTAATTATAGAAGGTGCATAATGACAATTGTTTAAACAAAGTACTAAACCCGAAGGTAAAACTAAATCAAACATTCCAATGGCTTCAACTGCTGCTTGTGCTCCATTTCCCACATGCAGAAATTGCTCCCCATAAGCTAGTCTCTTTTCCTCTCTAAACCCCTGAAGTGTATTACAAATATTAATACCACATCCAGTATCATATACCCAGGAATTCATTATACGAGATAAAGTAAATAATTCAATGACAAATAAGTTACCTGAAGTGCTGGCGCCCATGTGCCCAGTCTTCTTGACCTTATTGTTTCGCAAATCATCGAGATAAAGAGGACAATTCCTCTTCCAATGGCCCATCACCTTGTAGTAATGGCATCCTTGATCCTTCTTTGGATTATTCTTGACAGGAGGGTTCTTCTTAGGTTGAGGTGGTTGATAAGCCATAACCTGCTTATTCTTATCAGCCTTCTTCTTTCCTTTACCCTTCTTCTTGTTGGCATTTGGCTTGTTAATTCTACCCCCTTGTATAGCAAGAACTTGGGGCGTAGGAGCCTTTGGTGTCAACCCTTTCTCATAATCAATGAGCAGTGCGTGCAATTCACTTACTGTCTTCCCCACGCAATGCATATTGAAGTTCCTCACAAAACCATTAAAATCCTTGTTAAGGGACCTATTGATTAAGTTCACAGCCATATCATTGTCATAGGGTTTCTTAAGTGTTTGTAGTTGATCCATGAAACTTTTCATCTTCAACACATGAGCACTCACAGGTTCACCATCCCCTTGCTTACAACCATGTAGAGCCTCCATCAAATCGTAAATCTCTACATTTGATGGTTTCTCATAGAGTTTCTTGAGTTCATCAATCATGTTCATGGGGAAATACTCCTCAAACTGCCTTTGAAGAGGTGTGGACATCGCCCCTAACATCATTGCGGCTACATCAATATGTTCCTTGCAATCAAGATTCCATTTGGCCTTAGCAGCATCAGTTGCTGCTTCGCCTTCAGGTTCAGCAGGACAAGGCGTTTTCAAGATGACCAGTCACTCGCAGGACAATCCTTAGTGAACGATACCAATCATTGAAATTTTCCGAGCCAGTCATTTTTTCTCGTTCAAAATAAGTTTTGAACACAGAACGAAAGTTGGTGTTATCAGTTTGAGCCATTTCTACAGATAAAGAAAGTTCAAAACATTAGTATTTTTGATAATACAATTTTTCAAGAAAATTAAAATACCCAAGGAAAAATATCCATAGAATAATCTTGAAAACTAGGATCCTCCATAAACATAGTTTCATCACATCAGTTGATCTGCTAGTAATGAAAGTACAATATGAGGTAACTTGTCGTACAAGTAATTGGCATAACATTTGTCCAATTCCTAGATTTATGGGATTTACAATCACAAAACATTTGTATTGTAAGCATGTTTAGTCCCCATCTTAATGCCTTGAGTCCAAGATCTCACTTACTACTCAATTTAAGTCGTCTAACTTAAAAACTGCAAACTCACAAATCCATCACATCAGTTGATTTGCTAGCAATGAATTTATGAAATTTACCTCTCCATTGCAATCTCGCCAAGTTCTCACATGACGTAAATTACAACTTCAAGTGTTCTTAATTAGATGGCATTCGACTTAATTTTATAAGGGTATTAATATTTTGATGTGATCAAAATAATGTATGAAGAAGCATGCATACAACTTCATAACATTGGTTTTACAAAACATTTTTATTACCAATTAGCTAAGAGTAAAATAACAAAGTTTTGATTGAGGTATCGGGTTCACCAATTAAAGAATAACCATCAATTATCGTCCACTATATCGTACTTTTGCATAAGCCCAAAAGCTTAATGTTTCGGATAATCATTGTGGAATTGTGGATTATTCACCCTTAAGATGACAATGTACATGTAATGGTTGTTCGGTAAGTCTAATTTACACACAAACGAGCGTTAAGACAGAATATTGTCTATCTAAGGCCACAATTTAATGCGAAGTCAACCTTATACCCATCTTATAGTGTGTAAACTTCGGTCGAGCCTATTTAACCATTACGTACAAAAACATCAATCAACCAATTCTTTAATGTTTTAACTCTTAAAAACCAAAACAATTTTGCTATAATTTAGTCCGTATTATTTTTCTATTCAAAAAATTACCCTTTTCGTTTATATAAACATGTCTAACACAATAAATAAACAAAATAAGTAATTAACAATAAAAAATAAAACAACTAAATAAACACATATACATAATCATAACAATTAAATATGTATAAAACATGTAGCCACATGCAAATCTTATTAAAAAAAGTCCTATTAATAATCAAATCTAGGTGTATTACGTATTAATTCAATTAGGGCTTTTTTTTTCTTGAAAAAAGAGCCACATACATCGATAAATCGATTGTGTAAGCCAAAATTAAATAAATACCACATAGCACATAATTGATTACTTAATATTGGAGTCTTCCCCAATTCGACATCTATTAAAATTTACATGTTCTAATATAACTTAACCATTAATATATATATAAGCAATTTAAACAATTTAAATTATAACATAATAAAAATCTATGCAAATATGCACTTTTTCATGGATTTAGCTTAACAATTAATACATTGCACCAAGATCGTTTACTAAAACGCATAACAATAACATGACATCCTAGGGTTTCTAATCAAATTAAAATTAAAAACCATAAACCCTAAAAACCCTTTAGGTCAAAATCGACCCAAAAAAAATAGGGTTAGGGATCTAACACATAAACCCTAAAAACATGTAACTATACGAATCAAGATCCAATTTTTATGCGTTTCGATAATTAATTACACATTATAACGGCTCTAGATACCACTGTTGGAATTATTATATCATGACATTCATATTAATAAACCAAGAACATCAAAGTGAGCATGAGCGGAAGCAATTATAATAGATCGAATAACATGTAATTAATTAATCAATTATTTAAATCGTAAACGTACATTTGTGATTCTAGCCCGAACAAGAATCAATGCAATCTTTCGGAACCAAGAACCCTAATTAGGGTTTATAAGGATTATATGAATTACCCCTTACCTTTTTGTAATTCAATCCAAGAATCAAACAATAGTGTGTTTGATTCACGTTCTTGTACACACGTACTAATTCAAGAAAAGTATTTGCAAGTAATAAACACAAAACCTTTTTGGATCTTATGAAAATCGAAAACCCTTAGGGGTTTCGTTTGATGAATCGACCAAGAAAGAAAAGGAAAAAGAAAACACCAAGATGTGTGTGTACAAGTTATGAGAAAAACTTACATCTTGGGTTTGCTTATATACTACACAAGACTTGGAGCTCAAGGCACAAAGGAGGTGGGTTTACCCCCTTGGGCCGATCGGCTATGGCACCCCCTAGGGGATTCCGGAACCTTCTCTTGTTTCCATGTTTTGTCTAGTAATTACTTTCCTAATCTTCGTTTAATAAATAATTAGTCATTAATCAATAATATTAATTATTATTATTTGTTTTGTGTTTAATAATTAATTATAACATTTTATAAATAATTATTACATTTTCTCTTCATACGTATTGTGTGCAATCCCGTGATCTCAAGTTCGATCCTAACACACGACTATTATTATTTTGTCTATAAAACCAACAAGTTCTACCCAAACTCTTGATTCATAATCATAATCTTTGAGTCCTTACCGTTCTACACGAGAAAACGAACAACACAACCATCTTAACCCGATCCTTATCACGTTTTACACACCTTACGTAAACATTACTCTTAAACTAGCGATCCTAATGTATAGGTTTTATAAATAATTAACTTGTTGTATAACATTCAATTACATGATGGTAAGTTTGCCACATTTGGTTTGTTACATTATCACTTGCGATATTACATATGAACTAACACATATGTCACATCTAGCTGATCATATGTGATTATTTGTGATATCAGATGTGATATTTATTAACAAATGAGGTCAATATCTTTATTATGCATATGTGTGTTAAATGAGAGAATAAAGAGAGAATTATTTTATTTTTTGTTTATATAATAAGCTAAAATAATGTAAATGTGTGGTTTAATTGTCTACTCGAGTATGTAAATTCAATTATTGTCATCGGCCAATTAGCTAAAAAACAATCCGTCAACCGTCCATCCTTTACCTGTCGACAATCATGTGCTCGCACGACACATTTAACTCACTCCTTTCGGAGGTTCGGACCCACCCATCTCTCTCTCACAAATACTGTAATATGATTTTTCTCAACAACCAAAAACATTTTATAGTACTCGTATTATTTTTCTTTAAATTTGTTCACATTACATTCATACCTTTAGAATTCCATTTTTCTATATATTCTGTTCATATTATATTATTTCTTACCTTTAGGGCCGGGATTAACCCCATCGATTTATGACAAATAGTGTTTAAAAAAAAAATGGTGTCGTAAGTCTTTTTTTACACACCTATATCATCTATCTCACTATGTATCTTACAAATTCCTCAAGCAAGGCTTGAACCCATTGCACTTGATACCTTTTGTTCTCAGGTTCAAACCTGTTTAGAGCTACATATGTGTTTGCCCTTAAAAGGACCATAATGTAATGTACAATAGATCAGTTCGAATTACTTTCTGTTAAGGTAATGAAACTCGACTATACTTTCATAATGGTTTGGGTTGGTTAACCCCGAGAGAAGGTCTTGATATAAATTTAACATGTATAATGGTATTGTTGACGTATCCGTCCGGACGTCATGATCCGGACGTCGCGAACTTAGCCGAGCGTCGTCCGAAGACGTGACGCTAGCAACATACTTTATCATTATAAAAATGGATAAGGACCCCCGCATATGGGCACGTGTACTCTGACAGCCACTCTATGAACCTGACCTAGGATAAAAGTACTGTTCGTAGGGACTATTGGCGCCTGACAACTATTCAACTAGGACACTGTTCACAAGTACAAAGCAGGTAAAGGTTGGGTAGTATAAATACCCCAACCACATTTATTATTTCACCAACACACACACACACAAGCATTTACTCATATTTATCACAATACCCCATCGGTTTCCATATTCTTACTCTCACGCCGGAGCTTGGTCCTGGGATAGCACCCGGGGCGAGGCTAACGAGCGTTTTCCCATTTGTGCAGAACTAAAACCGAACCAAGGATCAAAGCTTGCCGATAGTGCCTACCGAAGAGCAAGAATTTGCTTCAACAAATTGGCGCCATCCGTGGGACCCGTTATCTTATCTACCTACTGATAGCATGACGGGCCTTCCACCTCTAACCCCCCCTCACTACAACGGGGGGGAACGGTGAAAACACGGACGGTCCGGAAGGCTCTAACCGGAACGATCGTGATTCACCGAGCGTACAAGATTTGATACAAGGGCACCTGACAGCCCTGAGAGAGTTATTCAAAGAACACAATGCTCTGGAAGGAAACGTCCTTAAACCAATACGGCTTGATTTCAACGAGGACGATGATAGGATCCTGAATGAAAAACAAACGAAAGATAAAATGGAGGAAGATTTAGGAAAGCCTTACAAGTCCGTTGCTAAATCGCCCTTCACTCGAAGAATAAATGAATTCTCCGGACCATCGCACCGAATGCCGAGCAACCTGAAGTTGTACGATGGGTCCACCGATCCGGATGACCACTTGAACAGATTTGCCGGAGCAGCCAATCAAGGAGAATGGCCGATGCCGGTGTGGTGTCGGATGTTTCAGCAAACACTAGATGGAGCAGCACAGGGTTGGTTTAGTCGCTTGGAACCTGGTAGCATCAACACCTGGGACGAACTAGAGGAGCAATTCACTACTAGGTTCTCCTTGAGACAGAAGGGAATTAAGGATCCGACAGAGATATTCAAGATTTCGAGGAAAGCTAACGAAACCCTGCCTGACTTTAAGGAAAGGTGGACCGATGAGGCAAGTTACATTCCAGGAGTGCCGGATCTCATGCGTATATCAGCTTTCATGACGGCCCACAAGTGTCCGGAGTTAGCCAAGCGTTTCTCTGACCAAGTGCCCCGGACGGTGAAAGAGATGATGACAAGGGTCGATGACTTTGTCAGGGCAGAGGATGCATACAAGACCACAGAACTCCCAATAGGAGAATTCCCAGAAGGAAATCGAAGGTTCAGTTATCCATTAAAGTCCGAGAGAGCCAGGGGACATGCTGAACGACGAAGGCATGACCGCCGAGGTGACTTTCGATTCCGAGAACCATACTCACCTTATGTTGCTCCAAGGGCAGATCAAAACAGGGGAGATTTCCGGAAAAAAGACGGGTGGAAACCGGAGAGCAATCGACCAGGGCTAATGGCGCTCAGGAAGCAACCCAAGGAAATACTAGCCACTGAACACCAACTCCGGCTTCCACATCCTCCTCCGTTGGTGGGGAAGCCGAGCAGGGAAAATGCAGACATGTACTGTGACTATCATGGGGAGAAGGGGCATTATACCAATGATTGTCACATGCTGAAGAGACAACTTGAAGCGGCCCTAGAATCTGGAAAACTAGATCATCTGATTCGGAACGTAAGGCAGGGAAAGGAGCCGGTCCATGAAGGGAACAAAGGAAAGAAAAAGGTGATAAACATGATCGGAAGTGTGGGAACAACGAAAAGAAAGGCTAGGGAACATGAGGAGCCATGGATGAAGATCCCCATTACTTTCCCTGCAATACTCTCGGATGACATATCCGAGGAGCCTCTCATAATTGAAGCAGAAGTTGAGGGATATTTGATAAGAAGAATATTTGTGGACGAGGGAGCCTCAGTGGAAGTTATGTACGAGCACTGTTTTAACAATTTATGCCCTTCAATTCAATCCAAGCTCAAGAAATCCGGGTCACCGTTAGTAGGGTTCTCGGGAGAGGTAATCAAGCCTATCGGAAAGATAGAGCTGGATGTATGTTTTGGGGACCATGGGCTATTCCGAAAGACCAAGATGAAATTCTCAGTAATAAGGTCACCCTCACCCTACAACATTATATTGGGAAGGACCGGTTTAAGAGAGCTTAAGGCTATACCCTCTACCATCCATGCTATGATGAAATTTCCCACTCCGAGGGGAATTGCGACACTGGTTACTAGAGCGGCAGTAATCAAAGAATGTCGTGGGTTTGAGGAAGAATGGATAAGTTCGGAGGAGGAGACCACGGCTGATAAAGACCCCAAAAATGTGACGGAACATGGACTTACAGAAGAAATCATGATCCATCCTGCCCATCCGGAGCAATTGGTGACCATCGGAAAGGGATTCTCAAAAGAATGTCGAAGAAGCTTAGTCGAATTATTAAAGCGAAGTAAAGACGTATTCGCGTGGTCACCCGTGGACATGATAGGTATACCACGTCGTTTGGTGGAACACAATCTTAACGTTAGATTGGAGGACACTCCGATAGCACAAAAAAGACGGACCTTCTCACAGGAAAAGAACCAAGTGATAGCTGATGAAGTGCAAGAATGGTTAAAGGCAGGGATCGTCCGGCCGGTAAGATACCCCACTTGGATATCAAATCCGGTGCTAGTGAAAAAAGGTGACGGGAGTGGGAGGATGTGCATAGATTTTAAGAACTTGAACTCGGCCTGCCCAAAAGATTACTACCCTCTGCCGGAGATAGACTGGAAGATTGAGTCCGTAATGGGCTTCCGGTACAAGTGTTTTTTGGATGCATATAAGGGCTATCACCAAGTTCAAATGGCTGCTGAGGACGAAGAAAAAACAGCTTTCTACACAGAGCAAGGAACTTATTGTTACACCAAAATGCCCTTCGGTCTGAAGAATGCCGGAGCCACCTACCAGCGTTTGGTAGACTCGGCATTCCGTCCGCAGATAGGAAGGAATTTAGAAGCATACGTAGATGACATGGTTATCAAAAGTAAAACGGAGGTGGATTTACTAGCGGACATGGCTGAAACTTTTGACAATCTAAGGAAAATAAACATGAAGCTAAACCCTAAGAAGTGCTCATTTGGCGTAGAAGAAGGCAAGTTTCTCGGCTACATGGTGACCTCCGAGGGCATCCGGGCAAACCCTAGGAAGATTAAAGCAATTACGGAAATGAAATCGCCAAGAACCCTGAAAGAGATGCAAAGTCTCAGCGGCAAATTGGCGGCTCTCAATCGCTTCTTATCACGCTCGGCAGAAAGGTCTCTCCCCTTTTTCGAAACGCTCAAGAATATCACCAAGGAGAACAAGGATGAGTACAGATGGACCTCGAATGCCGAAGAGGCATTTCAAGAAATGAAAAGGTTAATCTTGGAGCTTCCCTCGTTAACGACCCCTGTTCCGAAAGAAGATCTGCACGTGTACCTAGCGACGGCTTCAAGGGCTGTAAGTGCAGTACTGGTCGTTGAAAGATCTGGAAAACAGTTGCCCGTTCATTACGTCAGCCGAACGTTGAATGAAGCGGAAAGAAATTACGCTCCAATGGAAAAACTGGCGGTCTGTTTGTTGCACGCGTCTCGGAGGCTTCGAAGGTATTTCGAGGCACATCCAATAAAAGTGATCACGGATCAGCCGATCAGGCAGGTTTTAAACAAGCCGGAGGCGTCGGGGAAACTGGCCAAGTATGCGGTGGAGTTAGGCGCATACGACATCAAGTACGTTTCCCGAAACGCTATTAAGGGACAAGTGTTGGCAGATTTCCTTACCGAGATACCGGTAGGGATGGTTGAACGGTACGCAAAAGCGAAGCGCAGACAGGTCTGTGAGGTTGATGAGAAAACGGAATGGACGTTGTATACTGACGGAGCCTGTAGTAAGAAAGGTTCCGGAGCAGGTCTGGTGCTCATCAGCCCCACACAGGAAGAATTTACCTATGCTCTGAGATTAAATTTTAAAAGCACAAACAATGAGGCCGAATATGAAGCACTGTTAGCAGGGTTGCGGATAGCCGAGCAGATGAAAGTTAAGTCTATAATTGTCAAGGTTGATTCAAGATTGGTAGCAAGCCAGATCAATGGGAATTTCGTGGCCGCTAAAGACAGCATGATAAGATATTTGGAGAAGGCAAAACAGTATATCGGAGGGTTTGACAACTTCAAAATCCAACACATACCGAGAACCCAGAATCAGAAAGCAGACGTACTTAGCAAACTTGCCTCGGTGGCTTTCGATCATTTGACGAAAGAAATACTAGTGGAAGTTTTAGCAAAACCTTCCACCGAAGAAACTGAAGTACACACGATAGTGGAAGAAGAAGGCCCCAATTGGATGACCCCGATCATTAGGTGTTTGGAAGAGGGAGTCTGGTCGGAGGATGCGAACGAAGCAAGAAGTCTACGCATGAAGCTTCCTCATTACGTGATGGAGGAAGGTGTTCTCTTCAAAAAGTCTTATCTAAACCCAATGCTCGGTTGCGTGGGTCCGTTGCAATCAAACTACATCATCCGGGAAGTACATGAGGGAGCTTGCGGCATGCACTCCGGTCCCAGATCAGTGGTAGCAAAGTTAATCAGACAGGGATATTACTGGCCTACAATGCACCGGGACGCAAGAGAAGAGATCCGGAAGTGTGATTCCTGTCAAATACATGCACCCGTGCCAAAGCTGCCCAAAACTTTCTTAACTTCAATCATGGCCCCGTGGCCATTCTATCAGTGGGGAATGGATGTTCTGGAACCATTTCCGGAGGCCCCAGGGAAGGTAAAATTTGTCGTCGTGGCCATAGATTATTTCACAAAATGGATTGAAGCCAAGCCTCTAGCAAAAACGACAGGGAAGGAGGTAAAAAAGTTTGTATGGGAAAATATTGTGTGTCGTTTCGGCCTACCCGGAGTAATAGTAACGGACAATGGGACAAATTTTGTGAATGATCCTTTCAAAAGCTGGTGTGCACAGCTGAAGATCAGGCAGATGAACACGGCCGTTGCGCATCCGCAGGACAACGGTTTAGTAGAGAGGGCGAATAAATCCCTCATGGAAGGGATCAAGGCAAGATTAGGCAGAGCAAGGGCCGGATGGGTAGACGAATTGCCCAATGTATTGTGGTCTCACCGCACCTCACTCAAAACCAGCAACGGTGAGACACCTTTCAGCTTAACATACGGAAGTGAGGCAGTCATACCGGCGGAAATAGGGATGCCGACTCATAGGACCATGATGTTCGACAATAACCGCAGTGAGGAAGATCAGCTCCTAGTGCTTGACCGAAACGAAGAAGAGCAGCGCCTAAGTCTGGACTTGTTGCAGGAAAAAAGAGAAGCAGCTGCAATACAAGAAGCTAAGTACAAATCGAAGGTGGAACGATACTACAACCAACGGGTGAAACCGATGAACTTCCGAGTAGGCGATTTCGTTTTTAGAAAGAATGAAGCAAGCCGAGTGGAGAACCAAGGAAAGCTAGGACCAAATTGGGAAGGTCCATACAGAGTCATTGAAGCGTACGACAACGGCTCTTATAAGTTACAGAAAATGGATGATATGGAGGTGCCGCGCACTTGGCATGCCATCAACCTCAGAAAGTGTTTCTTATAAAAACTGTTATTGTTAGAATTCCAAAGCTTTTGTATTATGATGCTTTTATATTATGATGTTGACAATATATTAATGAAGTATGTAGCTTCCCGCCAGGGGAACGTTACAATTTTGTGGAAAATCATGACTTATGTCTCCGGAGGCTGGCCCCCTTCGGTAGGCAATAAATGCCTGGACAATTAAACCGCTCCGGATGCCTGAAAGCAATAACATCTATGCTTCGGACGCCCGCAGTATCAGCGGATGCCTGGACAATTAAACCGCTCCGGATGCCTGAAAGCAATAACATCTATGCTTCGGACGCCCGCAGTATCAGCGGATGCCCGGACAATTAAACCGCTCCGGATGCCTGAAAGCAATAACATCTATGCTTCGAACGCCCGCAGTATCAGCGGACATATCCGTTCGGTTTTACAAAAATTACTTGAAGCAAAAAATATAATATGTATGGTAATAAGTCAATTCTGGCAAAAGAATGATATCACAATAAGAAAGGAAACTAGAAAATGTTAATACAAACGTCACGAACAAGGGTTGTACAAGCGGTAACCAAAATAAGCATCCCATATATACGAGTGTAAAACCTCGTGAATGTTACAAAAGTTAAGATTACAGAAATTAAGACCCAAAATGAAGATTACAAAACATCAACTAAACCGGAGGGTTGACATTTTCCCCTTCGGATGCAGCTGTCCGATTACTCTCTCTCTCTACATTAACTTGGGTGGAGGTATTTGTCAAACCCACGGGAACTGGGGAGTCAGGGAAGAGGTTCATGAGGTCGCCCAACGGAAGACGGTGAGCATCACAAATCTTCTTAATGTAAGGATAGTCAAGGGAGAACAGCTTATTGAACTCCGCTTTCCATATCTTGGGGGCCTCAGGATTCAGATGTCTCGAAGTGCTCATGATCTTCTCTGCATCTTCCGCCTTCCTTGAAACTTTAACCCCATCTTGCCACCCGACAGAGTAAGAGAGGCTGAACGGTTTGCCCAGAGATTGCTTATACTCCCGGCTATCAAGAAGCCTCCGGAAAGCAACAGGGATGAAAGACTTCACCAAGTTCTGGCGGACAATGTCCGCCTGGGCCAAGTTAGCCGTCAGATCAGCGTTGTCTTTGGCCAACGATTCGGCCTGGCGTTGAGAGGCCAATAGAGAAGCCTCCAGTTGATTAATTCGGGCGGCCTGTTCCTCATTTTTCTTGAGCCAGAGCTCTCTCTCTTGATCAAACCCAGTAGATTTCTCCATAAGGTCTTTATACCTTAAAGCGCAGGCTTTATATCGCTGCCCCATAGCCTCGTGCTCAGCAGCCAATTCTTCATACCGGGCGGCGTGAGCATCACGCTCGGCCTCGGCAGTCTCGGCCCTTCCGGCTAACCCTTGACAGTTGTCATGAATATTGGACAACTCCCGGTAATCAGCATTCAAGTGGCGGAACCGTCGGAGAACCTCTCCCATTGAAACTGTGCTCATCCCCAGCTGTTCGTAAGCTTGCCTAGCGAGCCCAATATTATCCAATTCGGTTAAAGCTTCCTGTTCGGCCGGGGTAGCAAGATGATTGAGCATCTCTCGGCACGCCCGATAAGAGTTCAGCCGGACGTCGTCCCTGAGCGTCCAACCGGGCACAAAGAAATCAGCCTGATTCAGAGAGTGATCTTAAAAAAAAAAAAAAAAAAAAAAAAAAAATGATGAAAGGTAGTGAGATAAACGAACGTCAACCAGCTAAAATATTTCATAGACAGAATAAACAAAAATACATACCGGATGGATCGGACGCAACCACATGTATAGTAGGGTGCCCCTCGGGACGAGACCGCTGTACCGATTGAGCTGATTAAGAGAAAGCAAATTGTTAGATTCAAAACGTAAAGCTTGCATTAAGGGTCAAAACAAGAATGGTTACCATCAGAGGCATGCGGGCCAGAATTCCTCGGCTGCTCTTCGGCCACAACCCGAGGGGGGGAAACGTTAGCCTGAATGTTGGAGTTACCACCCCCCTCGGCTCTTTCCTCCTCGGCCACCTCATTAACCGGCTGCTCCACATTAGCCGGAGGATCTTGAGGGGCAGAATTAGGGGGTGCAAGGTTGATAGGACTTGCGTCCAGTGTGGCCCCCAAAGAAGGCATAACCCCGGCAGAACTAGCACCTCTGTTTTTCTTTCTGGGTGTAGCACGGGATGGTCCTTCACCAGCTTTTCTTTTTCCCTCGGCTCTCAAGCGGTTCTCCCTCTCCTTCCTCTCACGAGCTTTGACTACGTCGTCATTAGCCCTCTCGGCTATCTTCATCAAACCCTCAACTGCGGGAGGATTTTGACCCTCCGGAAGGGGTTCCACGGTTCTCACAGGAGGGGATTGACCATCCGGCAGGGGAGATCCCTCCACTATATCGGTTCCCTCCCATTGGGGCAACTCTAAAAACTCAGACATGGTAACAACTGCATTAACCAAAAGCATGCCAACACAAATACGTGAGGAAAATATACATAAAAAAGTAGGGGGGAAAGGTAAAGAAAAATACAAGTGTGTACAGTGAGCATTACCATGCCCTTCGGTATCTTTTAAAATGACAGCCAAGTGTTTATTTTCCCATACCGAAGATAAACCGGACAACCAAAGAAGAACGGGAAGAGGCTTCCTTAAGATTATCGGTGTTTCGGCAAGCTTATCCGCTGCGGATTCCAGATGGGAGAGAGGAAAATCATTTACCTCGGTTATTTTGGAGTCTCTGTGTCTCCAAGCCATGGCATCCGGTATGGCCCTGCGGTCGATCAAAAAGAACCTAGATTTCCAGTACTTCAACCCAGTTAGAACCTCCTTAAAACACTTTCTGGCTCGTCGCCCCGTCCGGCTCTCAAAAGAGAACCAGTTGCCCTGCTTGCAGAGTCTATAAAATACCCGGAATAATGACACCGTTGGTCTCTCGTCCAAGCTATGACACCGGATCTCAAAAAGGGTCACACGGTTTAACCCTATCGGTACTATTTGTGAGAAATGGATCTTAAAATGCTTGATCACTTGTAATAAAAAGCGAGAAAAGGGAACCCTAGCACCCCCAAGATCTAATTGTTGGGTGTATATTCCTATCTTATCCGAGGGTAACCTATCCATTGTTAGGGTGGGATCCGGAAGGATGGGATGAAGGTCGGCCGGGATATGGTATGTAGAAATAATAGCGTCCAAGTCCGATTGGGACAACTGAGATGTATGGAGGTGCATGTCAAATTTTCCTACCGGTCCTTCTTCAGCCATGTTTAAAAGATACCGAAGGGGATTGAGTTACAAGAGTGAAAGAAGTACGTGACTAACCTCGGACGAATGGCGGAACGCTCGGAAGTTGACGACAATAGAGCTCTCGGATGGTAGTAGAAATAAAAAACACAGCGTAAAGGAAAAATGAGAAGTAAACGGCCCTTATATAGGATACTGGGAGTACATTGGAAGAAGTGAAAACGTCTCATCAGTTATAAGGATGTTGACGTGGCGCCATCCTGGTCGTACACGTGAATAGGAAGCGGTGTTTGACGGAGACACTGTAGCAAAAACGAGGCAAAAGCCCACTGGACAGCCTCAAACTAAATGGGCTTAACCAGGCCCATCAGCAGAAGTCGCAAATCAGCCCAAACAGTTGCAACGCTAATGGGCTAACTCCATGGGCACAAAAAAAGGAGGAGTGGCGAACGAGTATTTCCGAACCCAATATTGCACTAGCGATAAGGGATCGATAGTCCAATACTGGGGGGGGGGGGGGGGGACATGTTGACGTATCCGTCCGGACGTCATGATCCGGACGTCGCGAACTTAGCCGAGCGTCGTCCGAAGACGTGACGCTAGCAACATACTTTATCATTATAAAAATGGATAAGGACCCCCGCATATGGGCACGTGTACTCTGACAGCCACTCTATGAACCTGACCTAGGATAAAAGTACTGTTCGTAGGGACTATTGGCGCCTGACAACTATTCAACTAGGACACTGTTCACAAGTACAAAGCAGGTAAAGGTTGGGTAGTATAAATACCCCAACCACATTTATTATTTCACCAACACACACACACAAGCATTTACTCATATTTATCACAATACCCCATCGGTTTCCATATTCTTACTCTCACGCCGGAGCTTGGTCCTGGGATAGCATCCGGGGCGAGGCTAACGAGCGTTTTCCCATTTGTGCAGAACTAAAACCGAACCAAGGATCAAAGCTTGCCGATAGTGCCTACCGAAGAGCAAGAATTTGCTTCAACAGGTATAATCCAACTTAAAAGTTTCATATATAGGCAAGAAATCGATGATGGTTTGAACATAACAGTTACATGTTCATGAATGCTGTTCATGATTAAGGTATCCGAAACCAACAAGTCTCTATATAAAATAATGGCGGCTTCAAGGTTTCCAGCAGACTAAAGCAGAAGTTCTGCTCATTATGTATACGATAAGATACCAACAGCTAATAGCATGGATCCTCAACATATAAAAATGGTCGATATCAGCTAGGACGGAGTTTTGATTATTCATAATCCACTAAGCCACAGTGTTGTTCAGTTGGGCCACTCTTTATGTATTTCAAAAGTGTAGTTGAGCTCCAAGTGGCAATTGTTGTCATCATCGATAAACTGGATACAAAATGCAAGCAAATGAATGAGTTACAAAGAAACAAAGATCGATTACAGAATATCAACAAGTATACATGAGGTTGTTACCTTGGTTTTTGCGGTATATGATCCTCTAGCAAACATACCAGAGGGAGTTGTGTCTTCAGGCATCTCGTGTATGTAGGGCTCTGCTTGTGGGCTAAACGTTCCAATCATCTCTTTCCAGTTTTCAACTACGTACACAAAAGCTTGTTTCAGCAAACTAATTTAGATATAGAGAAATGATCGATGTGAATGAGGTGGAGAATACCTTTTAGACCAGTTTTCCAAATGGTGTTAGTGCACCTAAGCCCGCAAACTATATCGTTGCTGACCTTGATAGTGAATCTCAAATGGTATTTACACCCTTCCTTTAGGCTAAACCAAGGGCCCTTTGGGTGTCCAGATTCAGGGATTTCAAGAACAATATCAGGTCTATCGTCAGCCACGATTGTAAGGCTAAGTATCTTCACATCTGGTTCCTCAAGGTCTATATAATATATGTGTATGTTAAAAC
>JARVZY010010956.1:0-28000 GCA_030686995.1 Artemisia argyi | reverse complement strand
TAAGGTTATTATTTACGGTTTCACATGTTTATTTCCCTTTCATGTACTAATGCAAATAACAGGAACGCAAGAAACAATAACTACAACTATTTGGATTCTAAGAAAAGATTAGAAAATGGAACTGATCCCATATATGGTATTTGGAGCCCATGAAATTGATATGAGAACAAACCTTGTAAAGCCGTTGTGGACTTTTCGCAGAGAACATCATTGCAAGAGCAAGTACCGAGGATTAAATTGCGGATAACCAAAACCATATACAGCACCTGAGCACATAGATCAGAATGTTATATATAAAAAATACATTATGTGAAATACAGAAAGACTATAAAAATGCAGAGACATGGAAGATCAAATTTTACTGGTCCGCCATCTTCTTAATCACCTCAACTCTTCTGATCGCCTCTAAGATTTCTCGAAATTCCTTGAACCGTCATTGCAACAAACACAAACTCAGCCTAGTTCTTATTGAAAGTTCATATCGATACTTCATTTGATCCCCATTTCATCACCCGTACCCACCCTTCTCATCTCCAAAACCCACACGTTTCAGCCCTCATTACAGAGCCTGAGCAAGCCTGTTTCAGGCCCGGTTTCAGTACCAAAACCCATCTAACTGAGCCTCCAATTCAGCTCCCGTTTCAGCATAAAAACCCACCCACTTCAGCCCGTAAATACACCCATTTCAGCATCTGTTTTGAGCACCCAAACCTATCCATTTCAGCAAACAAACGCACCCATTTCAGTTCCGTCTTCGCGATCTGTCTGCGAGCTCTTGCTGATGATAGTCTGCAAAATGTACATGCACCATATTATTGAAAACAAAAAAGTAAAATGATATGAGTATAGAGTATAAGTAAATGTTGGGACCTATTAAAAAAATTGAGTCAGGATATATTGTGGACCGCCCATATAATTGTAAATGTGGCATTCATTTTACTTCATAATATGAGGCTCAGATTGATTAGTAATCTCAAAAAGTGGATACATCCGCCATGGCTGCAAACCTGATGGTTTGCCCCGCCAAGAGACGGACGATCACAGTTTTGATCGATCTTGGTCATATTCATCACAACCCCTTACAATGAACATTACTATCATTTTCATGTCGCCATGGCTGCAAGCGTAGCAAGCTTGCCATGCCATAGATAAATGCGTCTATGAGTGTCAGACAGGTTGACAATCGAAGAAAGCGAATACATCCACCATGGCTGCAAATCTAATAATTTGCCCCGCCAACACACGGACGATCACAACTTTAATCGATCCTGGTCATATTCATCACAACCACTGACAATCAACATTATCATCATTTTCATGTTACCATGGCTGCAAATCCAATACTTTGCCCCGCCATGGCTGCAAATCAGTCCAAGTGTGTAACTGGGCACACATGGTTGATAAAAATGATTTCACCCTTGCTCGGATGCACCCGAGCACATGTCAAACAACTTGTCTTTAAAATCCGGTCTTTTTTCAATTATGTTATTAGATTAAGACGGGGGAACGTCAATCTGTGAAAAACAAAAAAACACTATAAGACGTCTCGGATATGTCGCAATCATCAACACTCTTGAAAATGCTTATCTATCTATCCACTTTTAAACAAAAAGCTTAAGTGTTAACTAAAAGCAATGCATAATCTGAAATATTGCCGCAATCATCAACACTTCACTATTGAACATGCTTATCTATCTATCTATCCACTTTTAAACAACTGCTTATTCTAAATAGAAATGATTGTATAAGCAGTTTCATATGTCATCCTAGATATTTGCAGAACGGTACATGTTAACTAGAAGCAATAAGCATAAGTATAATTAACAACCAATGCCAAAAAACTACGCATCCATCTATCTACCTTTGAGCAACTGCTTATTATGTACTTATTATGCAGTACTGATAAGCAATCCTAAACATCATCAAGACTACTCACACAAAAATCTTAATTCACCGGTTTTTTAACAACAAAATTATAACACAATAAAAATATAAGAAATAAGCAATAAAAACATTAGAAAAATGAGAATCACAAATATTTCATAGTATTATGACAAAAATGAGATTATTTGACTCGGCTAATATACCAAGTTATAATAAGCTAATAACTTTAAATAAGTAGCAAAAGCGAAAAATAACAAATACGTAACAACACCAACAATCAAAGCTTATCAGCTCACAATCAGACAGTAACATAAACCATGACCAATACCTTATTTACCTGATGCTTATTATGCCAAAAAATAGGCACCATAATTAGGCATTACCAAACACCCAAAATTAAACCCACAAATTGCGCATAAATAACATCATCGTTATCCTTTCCGACATGAGAAACCCCAAAATTAAAAACCCCCAAATTGAAACCCTAACTACATATTTAAAGCTATCATTATTACCGTGGTTTGTGCGCATAAATCACAGCATCGTTATCCTTTCCGACATAAAAAACCCCCAAAATTAAAAACCCCCAAATTGAAACCCTAACTACATATTTAAGGCTATCACTATTACCGTGGTTTGAGAGGAGTGGATGTGGATTCTGGGTTAAGAAACCCTAGGATGCGCCTTTTGATTATAATTATAATCGATCTATCAGTGGACTGGGCAAAACCGGAAGAAAAATGGACCAAAGTTACCAGGCCAAAGGAGCCCAGCACCTGGATCATTTTTGGCGGGAAAACGCTACTGTGCAGCTACAGGATTATACGACGTCGTTCTCATCCAGTTTTATAAAAACTTGTAATATGATTGATTTTACCATGAAAAAAATAGCTTTTGTTTGTTTGTTCTAATTGTTATTATTAATTGTATGAAGCCCAACTCTTGTGAACCACTCCGCCCACTGTTTGATCAATATAAGGGCCTATTCAACATAATGTAAATCCAGCTCACCAATTTCACCCTAACAATACACGCCTCCCCAATATTTTTTTCTTTCATCCAAACTCAGCCATCAAAAAACTTTTTGGTTTTCTTCTTACAAACACCAAACTTAATGACTCGGTGAACCCTTTATTGTTCTTCACTCGGAGAATCAATGTGAATCAATTCAGTGCAACTTGACATCTATGATGTGTAGGTTACCTTTACCATTTATATAAAGTTATTTCAGGACAAGATTAAAGGTAACCTTCACCGAGTCATTAAGTTTGGTGTTTGTAAATCGAATTTATTTGTACAACTTATAAGCTATTAGTTACAGGAGCTGTTGCCGGGTCAAAATCGCCACTTAATACAAGTCTCACCTTTTCTTTTTCTATTTCACGAACACAAACACCAACTCTTGAATTTCGGCTTCAAGATTTTTTTTAAGGTCTCGGTTTAAGTATTTTATTTTGTTATTGAATATCGGCTTCAACCCATCTTTTATAAGTGGATGGGTTGTACAATAGGTTTAATTATTTGTATTTTTCACTTAAGGGGTATTTTAAAAACTACATTAATGATATTTGTTGACTAATCAATTTATGTATTTAGTTATGCAAAAATTAATTGTACATAATGCTTTTATTGGTGTATTTACTTAAAATCTATATTAGAAAATCTTAAAAAATTAATAGGAGGGAAGTGTCTAAATGCATTATAAGTGGGACTAAAAAATCTTAGAAAATCTTAAAAAATTAACAGGAATCTCGTATTATATGTGTATGCCCTTCGGGTCACAGAAATAATTACAAATATAAATTTGTATGTTATGTAATGCACACACATAACCAATAGTAAGGACTAAGCAGTATCATATACAAGCATCAAGTTTTTCCTTTTTTCATCATTTTACAAAATTTTGAGAAAGGAGATCACGGGGGCATCTTGATTACCGTTACCGATCTTTTTACAGATATGTTAGTGAAACGTCCTAATGCATTTGTACATATATGCATCTCACTAAACATAAACGCACAATACAATAACATTATCGGTTATCACATTAGTAGTTCAATTGTTACGGGTCGTAAAGCGTACTACTGAGGTAACATTTAGACCGGTACATAGTTCACAAGGTCACTTAAACGTTTCTCTACAACAAAATTATGGCATTTGCATCTTGAAAATTAAATCGACATGAGAAACTTAGGGCCTGTTTTTTGTCACTTAATAATCTCTTAGCTAACATGTGTGGACCCATAAAACTTAATTTAATATTTCTTTATTAAAAAAGGCCCACTAAATTCTCCTTAGCTAAAGGCATAAAAAACATTCTCCTCCCCGATCAGACGATGAGACTCATATATGACCCACAATCTTTATAAACCACTTATTCAACTAAACATGCCCTTACTCTTACTCTATCATTGCAATTAACGAGTGACAAACGGGTACATATGGGCCCATTGGCATTTATTCTTGGAAGTGACAAACGGGTATATATGGGCCCATTGGCATTTATTCTTTTTCCAAGGTGTCCTTTCTCCTATTATGGGATTGATTATATTGAATTCATCCGAGCCGCTAAACACCACAAAGAACTACAGACCAAGTGTTATTCGCACCCCTCACATTACATATAGCTATCACATATTTCCCTCCAGTTTACTTAATTATAAACCGACCTAATCCAAGACGAATAGAAGATTTCAGTTGGTTTTTCGTATTCTATATATTCTACTAGTTTTTTCTATTTTTGAAGTTAATCAGTAATTCCATTAGTTGAAGCTAAGCATAAATAAAAAATCTAAAACCAACAATTCATTATGAAAAAGATATAACTATGACTTAGATTCTCGTATTGTTTAGGCCCCTTATATACTCAGAAGATGTCTCAAAAATCGATAGATACACACGTTGGAGGTACCTAGGAAAGGGACGAAAACGGTAACTGAGAAATCCCGATCAAGCCGTGTACGTTTGGGTCAAAGATTCACCCTTTGCGGATTACCAAAACAAGAAAAATCTCATCAACTTATATTACTCTATAAACACATCAACTAAAGAATAATTCGGAATTTTACTTTCTAGTTTCTATGAATCAAGTTTTCATCAACATTGTCTCACACACACACATATAAACATACAACCAAAGCTTATATTTACCTGAGTCAATTTATTAGCAACTTAATTATATTATAAGGGGTCTCTCGGTACTTGTATCAATTTAAAAAGGCCAAGGATTAAAATAATCTTGGATAACCTTCCAAATTCAGAACTTCATGATCTGTTTTTTCCTAAAAAAGAGCATCCGCGAACTCGCCACGGTAAGTAGGTTTTCAACCCACCTTGGCCCCCTTAACATTGAAAGTGAACCACCAACATAGTTTGTTTTTTCGATTATATAACTGCCAATAAATTTTGTTATCAAATCATCCATCATATCCATAATATAACATAACGTACACTGCATGGCTAACCGTAGACGCCGCAATACCTCTGCTTCTCAGCAACCCGAAAATGACAACAATAATCCTCCTGTGGCCGCTGGCAACTCCTCTACTCGCCACCCGGTTTACCATGGCATCCGATCACGAACTGGCAAATGGGTATCTGAAATTCGTGAACCAAACAAGCCAACTCGTATATGGCTAGGCACTTATCCTACACCCGAAATGGCAGCTGCTGCTTATGATGTTGCTGCATTGGCACTTAAAGGTACGTATGCCGTACTAAACTTTCCTGAATCTTTTCCGAATAATACCCTTCCTGAATGTCCCACTGCTGATGACATTCGAGCAGCAGCAGCAAGAGCTGCTGCAGCTCGAGCTCCCACTAATCAAAGTGGTGTTGGAAGCTCAAGTGGGACTGGAACCAACCTCTATGGACAATATATGGACCATGAAGATGTATTTGGTAACCCAAATATGTTATCCGATATGGCTGAGGGAATGCTGATAAGTCCACCAAGGGATAACAATAATTCACCACCGGACGGGCTGCCGCTCCTCATGCTAACCTTCGTCCATATCATCGGCTAAGATCTGAGGTCCCTCAGGTAAGTCATCCCTGCCACACGATCACCATCATCAACTCTAATGAAACATTAGAAAGATGTTAAAAAAATAACTAATATCCAAAAAAGTAAGAAATATAAACTATATATCCATTGAAGTTGAAGATCTTGTTGCAAAACATCAGATTAGCCAGGTAAATTTCCGAGTATGGTTGGGTGTTGAGAGAGGTAAAGTGGTAAGAGACCGAGTATAAATGGGTTGAATGATTAGAGGGGATATATAGTAGGTTGAGTAATGAAGTGCGAGAGAGAGCACACAACTTTTCCAAAGTTACCAACTACTTGGAGCTGAGGTGTAATTTATATGTGTTTTCTTGTTTCCGTGAAAGACATGATTTTTGGAAACGGTAATCCTTTAAAAAGTCCATCATAGATGGAGTACGAGACATCGGGAATTGAACCAACAAGAATGTAGAACGATGCCAAAGAATTGAAGCCAATTACACCAAATACTACCTAGCTAAGAAACATGAAACATCCAGGATGTTAAAGTCTTTAGTTTGGTTGTATTTTGATGGTGGATGTATAGGAATGTTTGATCCATAATTGGAGGTACGTTATAATTAAGACATTTATTGTCTGAATTTCAAATGAGCAAATACGGCGAAAAACTGCTGTTGGGCACCAACCAGCATGGCTAGTACACCTGGTGCTTAATCGATCTTATGGTTACACACTTACATTGATTATCAATCTGGTTTTTTTATACATTGGCTAGCTAAACCAAGGTGAAAGTTATTGGTACAAGATTTAAAATTCGATATTACGATAAGGGATTTAAATTTTCCAAAGCCTAAATCCACAGGTAAGATTAAAGAAACACAAGCCCGTAAACTGGAATAAGTTCTGAAAGAAAAATATTACATACAAACCACAAACTGGGAACGAATTAGTTATCGATGGATCAACTGGCCTTTTATTTATGCATAACGCAATACTAACACACATCAATTAACTACAAGTTGCAGGATATGTTACATTATTTATAAGTACAATGCTAGACACACCAATTAAAGCAAACATGCAAACCTATGATACAACTTAGTGAGCTAAACTCACCAGCAAAAAGTCTCCAACACCTTCATAGTTTAGTTTATGTAAACAGAAGATTATGGAGTTAAACAAAAGGCACACTTTATGTTACATTCGCACAAATATTCATCTATTCATGCTTACCGGCTGATACTATTGGACCTTCTCTTCGATCAGTAATCCCAAAGATTCCCTCCACCAGAGTTATCTCCTCCGTCCGGTGGTGAATTATTGTTATCCCTTGGTGGACTTATCAGCATTCCCTCAGCCATATGGGATAACATATTTGGGTTCCCAAATACATCTTCATGGTCCATATATTGTCCATAGGGGTTGGTTCCAGTCCCACTTGAGCTTCCAGCACCACTTTTATTAGTGGGAGCTCGAGCTTCAGCAGCCCTTGCTGCTGCAGCTCGAATGTCATCAGCAGTGGGACATTCAGGAAGCGTATTACTCGGAACAGATTCAGGAAAGTTTAGTATGGCATACGTACCTTTAAGTGCCAATGCAGCTACATCATAAGCAGCAGCTGCCATTTCGGGTGTAGGATAAGTGCCTAGCCATATACGAGTTGGCTTGTTTGGTTCACGAATTTCTGATACCCATTTGCCAGCTCGTGATCGGATGCCATGGTAAACTGGGTGGCGAGTAGAGGAGCTGCCAGCGGCCACAGGAGGATTATTGTTGTCATTTTCGGGTTGCTGAGAAGCAGAGGTATTGCGGCGTCTACGGTTAGCCATGCAATGTACCTTATGTTATATTATGGACGGATGATTTGATAACAAAATCTATAGGTAGTTATATAAGCAAAAAATAAACTATGTTGGTGGTTAACTTTAATGTTAAGTGGGCCAAGGTGGGTTGTAAACCTTATGCACCGTGGCGAGTTCGCGGATACTCTTTTTTTAAGTAAAACAGAAGTTCTAAATCTGGAAAGTTATCCAAGGTTATTTCAATCCTTGGCCTTTTAAATTGACACAAGTACTGAGAGACCCCTTATAATAGAATTAAGTTGCTAATAAATCTGTGGATTGATATATAAGGATTGAAATTAAACCATATTTCATAATTTACGACTCAGGTAACAATTAACATTAGCTTCAGCGTTTTTTTTGTTTTTTATTTATTTATTTATTTATTTATTTATTTTTTTTAAAGAGATTATACCCGGTGAATATATATTAATAAAATGTGCTTAAGTACATGAAGGGAGTGGTTATGAGCCACTTCAAAAACTACGTGCTTTGAACATCCTCAAAGACACGACAACCAACTAATTAGAAGGCAATAAACAAAAAAGCATAATGATATAAGCTTCTAATTAGACATCATAAAAAAAGCAATGAAACTCAGTCAGCCGGTAAGTTCCATGTAGTCTTGAGCTTAGCCACCATAGCATTCCAATTGAACTTCATCGACGCAAGTTTAAGTCTAACCGTGTCAAGAATGACATTTAGTTGCTCCACACTCCTAGTGCCATTCATGTGCAACCTATTAATGAAAACTGGATTCTTAGAAAGTAAAATTCAGAATTATTCTTTGGTTAATGTGTTTATAAAGTAATATAAATTGATGAGATTTTTCATTTTTTAGGTAATCCGGAATGGGTGAATCTTTGACCCACATGTACGCAGTTTGATCAGGATTTCTCAGTGACCGTTATCGTCTCTTTCCTATGTACTTCCAAGGTGTGTATCTATCAAGTTTTGAAACCGAGACGTCTTCTTATAAAAGAGGCCTAAACAATACAAGAATCTAACTCACAGTTATGTCTTTTTCATAATGAATTTTTGGCTTTAGATTTTTTTATTAATGCTTGAGTTTTTTAATGTTCAAACGAGCCTTTGCAAAAAAAATGTTCAAACGAAGATTGATTAGTAATCTTCGGGTCCATAACATGATGAGTAGCTTCAACTAATGGGATTACCAGATAATTTCAAAAATCGAAAAAACTAACAGAATATATTGAATACCAAAAACCAACTGAAATCTTCTATTCGTCTTGGATTAGGTCACTTTATAATTAAGTAAACTGGAGGGGAATATATGATAGCTATATGTAATGTGAGGGGTGTGGGTGCGAATAACACTGTGCCTGTAGTTTTTCACTTATTTGTAGTGTTAGCGGCTCGGATGTGATTGCAATATAATCCCATAATGGTGAAAAAGGACACGCTGGAAAAAGAATCAATGCCAATGGACCCATATATACCCGTTTGTCACTCGTTAAGTACATTCATAGAGTAAGTTTCACATGTCGTTTAAATTTTTTAAGATGCAAATGCGATAATGTTATTGTAGAGAAACGTTTAAGTGACTTCAGCTGAACTAACCGCATGGACGGATTCACATGGGGAGCCGGGTGTGGCACAGTTCACATCCGATTTTAGGTCACGAAATGTATTTATTTTATATATAAAATATGTTTTTTTTTTTTTTTTTTTTTTTTTTTTTTTTTTTTTTTTCTTCTTTTGCACGTGAAATCTCCAATTTTACATAATAAATTCTTTATAAAGCAACTTTAGTACTCATAATCATGAAAAAAATTGTGCAACACCGTCTCAAAAATCCTGAGTCCGTCTCTAACTACCTGTCTAAGTGTTACCTCAGTTTTACGCTTTACAACCCCCTGACAATTGAACTACTAATGGGATAACCCATAATGTTATTGTATTGTTTATGTTTACTGAGATGCATATATGTACAAATACATTAGGACATTAAACTAACATGTTTGTAAGAAGATTGGTAACGGTGATCAAAACTATAAACTTTTTAATGAAACTGAATATACAAATCATTAGATCAGATGTAGTAGTGGTTTCTCACCACTTGTCGAGGATAATTTTTTGCTAATCCATGTGTGGTTCCTGTTACAAGTAATGTACTAATGTGTGTAAAAAACAAGAAAAAGAAAATAGGTGGTGCTTACCACCGAGGAGAGAAAAGTATGTGCGTCTTGTGAGGTATAAGTAAATAGTAAATATGGTTGTGACTTGCATAAAAACGTACGTAAAGTTAATGGAAAGGGTAATATGGCCTTGACGTGTAAGTGGTGAAAGAGCATTACCACTGTGATGTTTGGACTTTAATTAGGTCTAATGGCAAGCACACAAAGAGGCGGATAAGATATTATAGAAAGGCCTAGCGAAGCTCCACAAAACCAAGCCATAATTAGTTGATAACTAATCTAATCCAGTCCATGAAACATCATTTATGATAATGGTCAATCATCCTTATTATTACTATGTTGTGGACATGTGTAATCTAGAGATATGTCTAGAGGTCATGCGACGAACATCACACCCATTATCGTACATTTAACGGAGATTTGTTTGCATCAAAAGCCAAGAATATGCGTTCAAGTGTCATTCTTGTCTCATCCATTTGATGACCCCCGCATATAGGTCTCTCAGAATCATTGAATCTAATCCAATAGCTTTCCCAATGCCCTAAAAGAACATCACTATACAAAACCCTAATATATGTGAGTGTTGTTACCTTGAGTTTAGATAAACAATGTTATCTTTAGATTCTTACCAAAAAAGAGATACTGAACATACGATTTATCTCATATCACCAAACTAATCCTTGCATACGATACATACATACATAACCACCTTTAACACTTCACCCAATATTATGTTGTCATGGAAAGATATTCAAACTTTTGTGAGTTAACATTTCTTGCCATACTTTTTAGATTGTAATCTACATATCAAAAACCGTCAGAAATAATTTCTGAAAAGATTGTTGTTTAACTCACAAAGATGTGCACATTTTGTCATGCATATCCGGTGGAGAGCGATAGTCTTCAAAAAGAAAAAAATAAAAAAAAAGAACGTTTCGTATCAAGATGCCTCCGTGATCTCCTTTTTCAAAATTTTATAAATAGGAGGAAAAAAAGGAAAACGTGATGCTTGTATATGAAAATGCTTAGCCCTACGTCCCAAATTTAACGACCGTCTTCATTTTTCTCAGAGTTAAAAAATTGAGACCGGTTTATTATGCACCAGTTGAAACGATTAGAGTGCAAAGAATAACGGCCTTTACAATTGGTACTCATAGAAATACCCATGGGTCACAGCGACACACACTGAACAAAACAGACAAGTTGATAATGAGAAAATAATGACGAAATGAAATGAAAAAAATATGGATTTGAGAATATGGTAATACTCTAGTATAAGGGAAATCGATAATTATCCAGGGTATATATTTACCAAGGATAAATCTAAGTTAAGTATAAAAGACAAAACCACAAACCCTTACGGTTTGTGGATCGGTCGGCTACCCCTAGAGGGGAAAGTTTGACTTCTTGTCAAATTTGTATAATTAATGATTAATCACAAGAAATCATAGTTGTATAGGAAGATTCTATTGTATCCTATAAATACCAAGACATTCTAACTAGGTTCATACACTTCTGTTAGGTCAATTTAGTGCCCTATGGTCTCTGTCGAGATTTAAATATAAATTAATCTGTGTCAAGAAGACTTGCTTATAATGGAATCAACGAGCAGCTCATGAAGACTTGCTGATAATGAAATCAGCGAGCAACCTTAGTGAAGTTTAAGTCAAATACATCGTCAAAGAAGTCAAAGATTACTTGAAGACATACTCGCTAGCTTATACGGATCTCTTTTTTGGGTAAAAGGTCAACGACCCGGTAAATATATTTCTCCAAAAAACATTTAAGTACAATGGATATGAGTGATTCCCATATCTCAGCCCGTTACATAGGCAAAAGACTTACATAACAGGATACTTCCTATTTTCTAGACAAGAAAACAAAACCATTTAAAGACTCGGACAAAAATATAAACTACTTCCTACGACCTTGGAGATTAAAGCCATAAATGGCATTAAGAGCATCCAATTCCCCTGGAAGATCATAAATTTGCTTCGAGTAATCATCATAGTCATCCAACTCATCTTCACGCTCATGACCTCCACCAAAAAGATTTGCTGATTCGTCAAACGTGTTAAGAACCTCTTCCTCATCACTATCAGTTACCACAACATCACCCACCTTAGAGAATGGGTTAGCCCTCTTAGTGACAGAGGCAGACGGAATAGGAAAACCTTCATCATCCACAAGGGTAGCTTTCCCATCGATAAGTAGCTTTTCAAGCTTACTAATTTTCTCAACTATAGGAGTAGAACCAACCTCCTTAGTTCCCATTAAATCACTCACAATCGGTTCTTGTGATATAGTACCAGTCTTAACCGACTCATCCTCATTAACTTCCATTGTACGGCCAGCATCCACATCCATGTTGGTGTCATAAGTAGGTATACCAAACGTATCCGTATCATCCATATTAAGAGCAGCAAACTGGTTAGATGTAGAGATCGTTGTTCTACTAGAACTAGCCACATCAGGAGTCTTCTTCTTATTGCCACCAACATTCTTGGGTTCAGGAGGAGTCTTTTTGGGTTGATACTGAAACTGCTTACCCACAACAGGTTTAGTAAACCCTCCTTTACCCGGAATTGTAGAACCACCTTGTTTTCCTTTCTTCCTGTTATTGACAGTCTTGAAACTATCATTAACAGGCTTAGTAGGCTGCACAGGAGGTATAACAACCTTAGGACAGTCAGTCAGAGTATGACCAAATATCTTACACTTGTCACAACGAGGAGGTTGCCACTCATATTCAACCCTTATCTTCTCAATAGTCGAACCCGAACCATCAAGTAACGGTATCTCAACAGTGAGGCTGTCCCGTAGCACCTCATCCGACTTCACTTCTATCATGCATCTAGCAAAACTACTACGGCCCCACGATTCCTTGCACATTTGGCTTGTAAAAGCGTCTAACCTTTTGGGCGTACCAATCAGTGTGGCAAGAAAACTGAGGCCATCATCAGAAAACATAGCAAGGGGAACATCATGGAATTTAACCCAAAAAGGGATGTTAGTCAGATCCTCTTTAAGTAGATTAGTGTTCAAAGTCCATGGTTTAAGAATAATAGGAACATTTCTGATCAACCAAGGACCGTTTTCAAGCACATCATCAACACCTTTCTTCGAATTGAACTTAAAGAAGAAGAAACCCTTTGCATTCATCATTACCTTTTGAACACCAAACTTAGCCCATGCATTGCAGACATAGTAATCAACAACAGGAAAAGCAAGGCGTTGGCCAAGGAAATAACCATAGAGAGTATTCTCAAACCTCGTGTTTACCTCTTCCACTACTTTTAATGGAACTAAAAGGTCAACATCATCCTTCTTTTTGCTACATTCCAACCTCTGAAAATTAGACACGTGTTTCAGAGGTCCATTAGAAGTAGCACCCGCGTAAGAAACCGACTTCACTCCAGTACCTCTAGTATTAGCATCCTTAGAAGCATCAGGACCAGAAGCTGTCGAATTAGAAGTTTGCCCAATACCACTAGAAGAGGAAGCCTTATTAGCAACAATCTCACGTTGAATATTATTCATGGCTTCATCAAAATTCTTATTCGCATTAGCAATCAATTGTTCCCAATATGCTGTTGAGAGCCTTGTGAAGACGAATTAGAATCATTTGTAAAATGAGGCTGCTCCCCATCATCCATTGTAACATTAGCATATGCATCAAGTGAAACCGGCTTCACTTGTTCAGGCACATGTTCACGTACATCACAATCAACAACATCAGCTGAACCACTACCCTTTTTCATCATGTCAATGTCACCCACTCCACCCGAATCCAAGGAATCTGCCTTCAACATCACATCAGCACCCTTATTCAGATCAGTACTCTCACCCTCCCCACCCTTCCTAGCAGCCGTATACTTATTAGCACTCTTAGAACTCAGAAAACCCCTATTCATCTCTCACAACCAGTTGAACAAACCAAACACACGAACAATAATAACCAGCAACAAGCAAAACCAGAGCAGAAAGAATAAAACCCTAATCGCTTAGGGTTTTCACATGAAGCACACAAAAACTAACCAACATCCATATTCATCCAACCAATAATTAGTATTATAATCGATTAAAAAGAGGATGAGATGGATAGTAACCGGCTTAAGGACAATAGAATAGATCAGAATCGGATCAACCCTTAGATCGGTTTGAATAAGAAAAATCGACTAAAAAACCTAAACTTCGATAGCTAAGCCACAAAAACAGATGATATCTATGCACCAGACAATCAAGGAAGATCAGAATGTTGCAAGAAACGCAAGAGTTCAAGTGGTAGAGGAAGGATCGATCAAAGTTTTAGGGATTATAGGGTGTCGCCAAAGTCACCAGAGAGAATCGGTTTTTTAGGGATTATAGGGTGTCGCCAAATTTCAGCTTATACGGATCTCATCTAGTATGTAGATGGAACACGCTGATGGATAAAGGTTCATCAGGGGTTAACAATACCATGATGGACTTAATTAGCTATCTGACTCCCCCAACAGAGAGCATTGGTCAAAATCTCTTAAGTGTTTAGGTGGGACTTTTCAAAAAATTAAAGGAGCGGGATAATGTGTTTTTTGCATTAAAGTCAAAGCAAGGTCGAGAAGCAACTATGCGAATAAATTAGTTATAGGTATTCTCCTATCGTGGCGTACTATCCCAAAGACTTGATAGCAAGGCTGTCAATATCGAGATCCCATCTGAGATCGTTTTTGTTTTTGCAAGATCGAGATTGTAATATCGGGTCGAAATCATAAGATCCTACCAACTTCTCATGTTTTTTAAACAAAGGATAAATGAGTCAAATTGTTTTACATTTCTACTCAATATCAAAGATAAAATTCATATGATATCATCTTAAAAATGTCACAGTTCAAATTTCAAACACCAAATTGATAGGAAAGTACAAAAGGTCAAGTTTCAATAAAAACATTAATGATTTAGCGGAATAAGATTACATAACATGAATCATAAATGTCCCAAAACTTATGAGTCGTAATACCAAAAGATTCATACATAAACCATCATTGATCAATCTATTATATAAGAAAACAATTCTTCAGTTACTTATCACTTTTTTGAAAGGGCTTAAGCAGAAATGAATGGGCTAAAGGACAAAAAATACAGATATGTACTCAGGTAAACTTGGACCGACTAGCGTTTTTACGAGTTTACATTTGATCCTATGTTAATCCTACCCGAGATACGATCCTATTGTAACAACCAATAAAATTCATCAACATCATTTCCACAAGGTAATTTCACAGGTAAATTTTTACTTTTCATTGCGTGCATGACTCTTTAGACCTGCTCACGTATCCACTTATGCCCAACACCACTATGTTTACACTATGTAAACCCCCCAGTATGTCAAGTCTAGGTTCTAAATATCATTACACTAAGTAATCTATCACTCTAATATGCTATATCTATTAGAAACCCTAACAAAACCCTAATTGAACCCTATGTGTTTACGGCTATCTTTAAAACCCTAATTACTTATCTAAATTAGTTTGAAAGTGTTCAGGCTTAAGTATGAATTACCTTAGGAACAATAGGATACCTTAGGATGCTTAGACTATAGTATAAACCCTTAGAACTTAGGTACAAGTCCCTTAAGCACAAAACCCTAACTAGGTCATAACTTCCCGGAATTTGGTCTAAACTATCCCAAAACTTCACCATAGGTTACCACCACTTAGTATAAACCTCTTAAGACTTAGGATTAGTCATTAGGCACTCATAGGACACTAATATAGGCAGTAAACCCTAGGATAAACCCTAATTTCTCTCTAAGCAAATTTAGGTCATCTAGGTCCCAAAACTAGGTCAAAACCTTCTCAAATCTTTAGTATAAGCTACCATCACATAAGAAATAACCCGTAAACATTAATACTAGTCACTAATCACACTTAGGACCCTAATCTAGGCACTAAACCCTAGGAAAAACCCTTATCCCTAACTAGACAAAACTAGCCTAAAACTAAACCTAACACCTAAACTAAGCTACCATAGCACCTCAAACCACCCAATAAAGTACCCTATCAGCTTAATCAACTCAAGTAGGCAACCTAGCACCTCCCAAGCTAGCACAAAAGTAGGTGCATCACCTATGTGTCACCTACTGGGTGTTTCGGCTGTTTTACACCACAAATGACCTATACCAGCCCCCTACCTAGTATTAGCTCACCCTTGTCATTCTATAGACTCACCACATCGACTCCTATCTGCCATGAGTCAACCTCCCCCTTCTCGACACCTAGCACCCCAAAATTACACCTATACCACTCGTTCACCCTATAAATACCCCCTCCCTTCACCATTTAACTTCACACCTATCCTCTCTTCTATCTCACTCATATTCTATAGTTCTAAGCCCTCAAGACCATTAGGAGTCGAGTGGTAGAGCCTTGGTCCTTGTCGAGTCCTAGTTTTAGCTTAGAAAACCCTAGTTTTCACTTTAACCCTTCCCCGACCTAGGTAAGCCTTAACCTTGACTCTAATAGCCTTAGTACTGACCTAGTATAGTTATAATATGCCTTAGACCCCATAGGAACTTAAGCTAGAGCCTTGATCATTTTCTTTTACAAGTGTTCCTTTTAAAACCCTAGTTTTAAATAATTATGTGTTTATGTGCTAAATTGCTTTATTATATGCTATAATCTAATTTAAGTGACTTAATTAAGTATATATTAGTTTAACATAAGCTAGGAAACTTAGTTGTTACATAAAAATATAGTTTACTTGAAATTAGGACTAGTTTTACAATAGTTTTCATGCATAGGGGTATATATGTTAAATTCCTTAAACTATAAAGTCTAGGGACTGTTTTTGACATTTACTAGAATTTATTAGTGTAAGGACTCATTTTTGCAAAGTTCTAAAACCTTAGGATAGTAAGTAAAATAAGTTATAAACTAAAAAGGACTAGTTTTGCAAATATAGTTAAGTTAAGGGTATAAAAGAAAGTTAGTATAGTTTAAGGACTATTTCTGCCATTACTTATAAATATATAAGTATAGGGTCTAGTTGTGTGAAAGATAGAAAGTTATATGCTTAATTGTTATATGTTTATAAGTTTAGGGTAGAAACTGTAAATATATAAAACTTAAAGGATATAAATGGACTATTTTCATAATAAGTATAAAAACCTATTTTTGAGTTAGAAACATAACACAATACTAGGGAGCTTCATGTGTAGAGTACCATGTGGATATTTCGTTTTGACGAGTTTGCTGGGTTTACGAATTAAAGTGCCCAGGCTCCTCAAACGATTATTGCATGTACTTCTAAATTATGATTGCCCGAACGGTGTTATGCTATAACTAAAACTTAATAAAAACATAACTTAATAATAGGGAGCTTCATGTGAGGAAAATTAACTTCTGAATTATGATGGCCTGAACGGTATTATGTTGATAACATAATATAATAGTAGGGAGCTTCATGTGAGGAGTCATATACTTCTGAATTGTGATTGCCTGAACGGTGTTATGTTATATCTAGAAACCTTAAGAGTAATTACCTAAAAACCTAGACTAAGACTTGAAATACATACACATACACACACCAAACCCTACCCCCAGGATACGTGAGTCAGCAGTCTAATCCTTGAGTCACTCTTCACATCATAATATCCTAAAGCCCAGGTGAGTTTTCATAACCTCACACCTTTTAAACGCTTTCTAAATGCTTTACAAACCCTGTGAGGGGGATACATGCTACTTGCTTTACTTTAAACCGAATACAAATCCTTTCATTAATTATTGCACGAGTAAACTCTCTGCCACCACTACATAACCAAAATTCATGAATCTAATCGTTTGGGATATTTTACCCACGCGAACGCGAATATAGTTAATAGATCTATTAGAGTTTGACAACTCCCGTTGGTATTAACACCTCTCTGGGTGGTACCAATAAGTATTATATTTGAATCCACTGAAGGAATAACTTTGGCAAGTTATCATTCCCATCCCCTCATGTTGGGTTTGCAGCCCACATGACCCGGATTGTTAAGGTGTGGTTCATGAGCTTAGTGCAATAACACCCCTGTTTGTAGTATTATACTGATCATACAATACTGAAAGATACAACTGTTTAAATACGGTTTCTACTACTGTACATGGGTGTAAAACAACGTAGCCCATGCTTTAATAAACTTATATTCACATCACTACTAAAACCTATGACTCTCACTCAACACCTAGTGTTGAGTTTTTAAGCATGTATCTTAGGTATATAGCCGTTCAACTCAAAAAATAGTGTTCGCTAGGGTTAAAACTCGATTAAACTAGGTCTAGATGTGAGGGACGATTCTTTTTGTATTTTTATATTTTATGAAAAGCAAATACAAATCTCGGGTTTTGAAGGAGTGGGCGGAATTAGTTGCTAATCAACTAACCCAAATAACTATAGATGCAATCAAAATAAAATAAAATGAACTTAAAGTAAATGTGGCGAAAACAATAATAAGAGAAAATGTGTGTACTTAGATTTCACTACTCTATAGCTATCTTTTACCGGTTGATTAGTTTGTTACAATTGAATGGCTGACGGGTTATATTCCTTAATACCATTTGTAGGGCCGTGTATGATCTTCCTTAACTTTATAAGCTTCTACCTCTTCCTATGTCGAGCTGACTACTAGCTCCTAACATGGCCTCATTAGTAGTTACCTATGCATTAAATATAACTAATTTATCGTAGTACACCTCCGATCATGTTTCTTAAGACGTTCAAGCAAGTTACCAATTGGAAGTCTGCCAGTTTTCTTAAGCCTAACATCGAAATCATTCATCCATAACAATTATAAACAAACAACCAACCAATAATCAATATCTAAGTTTCATTACATCTAAGCAAACACAAAGAAAACCTAGCCTAGCATGTTAAAGAGAAGACAAGCATAAGAAATAATCAAACAACACATAGACATATTGAATGATTGTTGGAAGACTTATCTTCAATTAAGCATGGATGAAAAAAGGGTTTGAAACTCTCTAAAATGCATAAAAATTTGTCTAGGGTTTTCTCCCTTCAAAGTTGCATACAATGAATGAAAACTAGAAAAGTATATATAGATTTTACACTCTGACGGCGTCAAGCGTAAGGTCTGACGCCGTCAACTCGCCGCCAAAATAATACTCGCCGCCAAAATAATACTCTCTTTGTGATAATACGTGACGGCCTTGGCGACCCTAAAGGGTGACGCCGTCACGACTCTTTGGAAAACTCTCTGGCGTGTCACGTGTAACTTGATTTATCCACCTCTTTGTCAAGTCTTGACGCCGTCACTAGTAAACCTTGACGCCGATGAATTTGAGACTTTGTCGTTTTCTTTACTTTTCGCTCAAAAAACGTCCAAAATACTTCCTTTTCTAAATTTCCTCTCAAAAGTACCTAAAATGACAAAATGAACGATTTAGAGCAATATTTGATCAAATAATCTCGACTTTGGCCTTAAATGACCCCTTAAAAGCGGTACACTTTTCGTCTTATCAAATACCCTTACACTTGAGATTTGCTTGTCCTCAAGCAAATGCGCTTTTATTCTAATCAAAATACAAGCTAGGGGTCATTTAACACTAATATAAAAGTAATTGCAACAAATAATCGTTCCACTTCAACCAAAACAAGCACGGAAATTATACACTAGCACCTCACAAATAGTGTTTAGATACTCACATCTCTCAGGTGTAATAAAAGTATATATCACAATATGAAAATGGAAAACATCTCTCACTACCTATCATAGCAAATAAATTACACAGGCTTGGGAAAGGATAAAACCTCCACCACTTGGCGTAAGCACCTAGGATAAACTATCAAAGACGTCTTTTAAAGGGTTATAACGTGAGGTGTAGGGATATGGTAAACATGGTTTTGTTGGATAAAGGCAATATTTACTGGTGGCGAGTTAATCATCTTGGTCAATTACATGTACAATGTGGCGTTGCTAAGCCAAGACTCGACTCGACTCGACTTAAGCTAATCAAAAACTAACCAAAACATAAAATAAACATTAAAGGAAACGGGATGGTAGTTCGTATGTTTTTTCTCTTTTTCTTTTTCTATATATATATATATATATATATATATATATATTGCATACACTCTTGCCCTACCATCCAAAATAATACATTATAGGAAATTTGCATTCCCCTTACCCTTGAACTTTTACATACTTTACAATTAACTATTCTAATGACTCGAATTAAGATAATCAAAACACTTGGAGTACTTTTTAAATATTAGCGCACATATGGGGGTAATAAATGATGTTCTTCCCCATTACTCCATAACAATAGTACTTTACCCATGAGTCCCAATCGTCCCAAAACAATATGTACAAGATATGACTCGACTTAGCAACCATGTAATCAATTAGACAATTAACTAAGGGTTTAAACAAATAACAATAATGCACTAAAGATGAGTGCATACACGGAAGGCTAAGGCGATTTGGGTGTACATTTGGGGTGGATTGTAAACAAATTCTACCTTTAAGTAAAATGCTTAAAGTTTGAAACAAAAAAGATAGGCTCGGAGGGGTGTACTAGGGGTAGGGGTGTAAACAATCCGAGCCGAGTCGAGTTTTGGCCTAAACGAGCTAGGCTCGTTTATTAACTACTCGGCTCGAGCTCGAATAAACTTTTAAGAATTGGCTCAAGCTCGAGCTCGAATATTCTTTTGTTGTTCGAGCTCGAGCTCGAAGCTCGTTTAGTATTTTTATTTTATTTTATTTGTAATCCTATAATAAACTAACTTTCAAATTTAAGATGCTCGTATTGAAGATCGAACTTGATATGCTCGTTTATTTACTCAAGCTCGAGCTCGAAAACTCGTTTACAATTATAAAAATTGTTCTAATGCTTAATCTAAAGTAATACTTATAAGCTTGAATGAAAAAAAAAAAAAAAAAGAAAAAAGATTTTATTTCACATCCCACATTGGATAAGTGAAACAAAAGGAAAATAATGTGAGGTCTATAAAAACAAAAGCTCAAGCTTACTAGTTAAAATTTATATTTTATATATAAACTAAAGTGTATATCTTTGATGTGATTGAAGGTTAACATATTATTAGTTTTGATTTTTAACCTATAATACTAATAGTAATTAAATTTTGTAACTAAATATTTAGCTCGATTAGCTCGTTTGGCTCGTTTAGCTCGAGTAACTCGTTTGGCTCGTTCGGCTCGAATAAATAAACGAGCTTTTGAACGAGCCGAGCTAAATACCAGTTTTAAAAGCTCGGCTCGTGAAATTATTCGAGCTCGACATTTTGTTTGAGCTCGACTCGAGCTCGAAAATTATCAAGCTCGACTCGAGTTAACCGAGCTCGAGCTCGAGTAGCTCGCTAAAAGATGAGTACAACGCAAAGGTGTGGGAAAATTAATTGACTTTACTAGTCAAGTAATTATGACTTCATTGGTCAAGTAATTATGATACGGGTTTAACACAAGGGTTATCCTAATGCCTCTTATCATGTAGTAAATCGTAACTACATGAATGTAGTCTCACTAGCGGTCTCGGGATGCATCACTAACGCAAGTTCTAGAATCTAAGTACTACCGGTACACTCATAAGCATCTTTTCCTAACAAATCTAAGGGCGAACCTCTCATATTTGGGGTGGAAAATTTTGAGTGGTACGGTGTTTTTTGCTAGTCATACAACTCCTATCCATGAGACGCTCATTAAGATTAAAGCTTCACTCCAAAAATGTTGCAAACAATTTTAAATTTGGCGCTAAAATTGCCCTAACAAGTATATCTCTTAGTTTTATTACACACCTACTATTGAACAAACAAACTCAAGTGCAATTGTATTCTCTAAGGTATCATCATTTACCCTCCCCTTACACTTAAGCTAAACATTGTCCCCAATGTTCAATAAAAAAGATGTAAAAGTAATGAAGGTAAAAGAATGAAACAAATACTCCCCTGATTCGTTCGGCGTGGGTAAATGGATAACGTGGTTAAATCCTCCTCCAAGAAAATGAATGTTGAAAGCTTCCCTCTAGAAATATAAATCATCTTCTTGTCCAATATAACCTGTTAAACCTGAGAAAACAATCATGGGCAAACCTCGCGTAAAATCGGCGGCAATCTATATATATATAAGGATATAATGCTTGTGGAATGAATGTTTGCAGATTTCCTGGAGTTTATAAAACTAAAGAATTAACAAAAACTTTAAGACTCCGGTAGAAAAACAAAACTTGCAAACTTTTTCATAATTTTTACACCTGACGCCGTCAGGTTATAATCAACCTGACGGCGTCAGAGTGCTCTGACAGAAATCTTATGTTATGTTTTCGGAAAATTTCTGGAAAAACTCATGCCTTAATTCCTGGAATTCCTGCAAAACATCATTATGACTCGATAAAAGCATTTGACTTAAACAAATACTAATATACATGTTCATTTAATATTGATGTGGTTCACGTTCAATTTCGTTCTTAGAAACAAAGTTAGATTTCCCTTACACTTATCTTTTGCGAAATACCTTTTTATAAAGTTAAGACAAACAACAAGGTAAAGCATTTTAACAATTTATTATGAAACATGATCCACAAAAAATAAAAATATAACACGCATACGGAAACATATAAAATCAAACAAACAAACAATCAAACAAATAAAACAAATAAAACTTGGGTTGCCTCCCAAGAAGCGCTTTTCTTTATTTACGAGTCTTGTAGCTAGACTCAAGGTCACGGGCTATCCTATATGAGTGAGTTCCTCATCGAGGACATCTTTGGGATCAAACTTAGGTTTCAATTTCCTATCGGTTCTCTTAGTTCGGTATGACTTCTCAAATTTTTCCCCATCCGGATCATATAGAATCATCTTCATATGCCATGATCTGTCACCTTCCTTAGGTGGCTTGTCCCGATTCCATTTACATTTATCACCTTCCCTTTTCCACTTGTTCATTCCTAAGTTGATAGGCATCACTCCTAGGAATTCAATCATTTTCCTAAAGACTAAGGGATCCTCAAAGGGGTTTAGTTCTTCATCTCTACCTATGAGTTGCTCTACCGAATGGGTTTTGTTTATAAACTCCTCTTCTAAATAAAATGGGCGTTGAGGTCCTATGAAGTCTCTATTAACCCAAGGTCCGTATCTAGATGGTCTCCTATTCACATCTACCCAATGAGGCGTTGGTTCGTCACTAGTATCATAGGCATGTTTCTTAACATCATAGACCGACCAAGTTTCTCCTTCTGCTACCGCTATTCTAGATTCCTTACAATCAATCATCGCACTTGCGGTAGCTAAAAATCCTCTTCATATTAATAAAGGGCCGATACGTGGGAATCGCACCAGGCTTTACCTCTCAAGGGATCTTGAGAAGCTTACAACCCCCACCAGGCAGTGTACCTGATCGTTGTAGTATAGTATAGTGACAAGTACCGGGGGATTGATCATTCAGCTAGGAATAGTGTCGCTAGGATTCGAAAACCTAAATATTAGTTCTAGAGATGAAGGATGATTCTTTTTGTATTTTTATATTTTTTAGAAAGCAAGTTAAGATCTCGGGTTTGAAGGATATGGGCGGAATTAGTTGCTAGTCAACTAACCCAATACTAAAGATGCAATCAAAATAAAATACTAAAATGAAAATAATCTAATTTAAACTAAGGTTGTGAACAATATATGGGAGAAATGTGTTTACTTAGATTTTACTACTCCCTAGATATCTTTTACACGTTAATTACTTGTTATAGTTGCGTGGATGACGGATTGTATTCCTTAATACCATTCATGGGGTGGCGTACTTACTTCCCCAATCCTATGAGTGCCTACTTCACTCCTATGTCGAGCCTGCAAGAAGCTCCTAACATGGGATCATTAGAATTTACTCATGCATTAAATACAACCAATAAAACCTAGTACACATCGGTTCATGTTTCCTAAGACGTTCAAGCATGTTACCATTTGGAGATCTGCCAGTTTTCTTAAGCCTAACATTGAAATCATTCATCCAATACAACCATAAACAAGTAATCAACACATAATCAACATCTAGGTTTCATTAGATCTAAGCAAACACAAGATAAATCTAGCCTAGCATGGTGGAATTAAGACAAGCACAAGAGATAGACAACCAACACATAGACATATTGATTGAATTAAGAAAAGACTTATCTTAATAACACATGTAAGGATTCAAGGGTTGAAAACCATTGAAAAGCTATAAAATTCATATATGGTTCGGCCTTAGGGTTTCTCCAAACTTGTTCCTCTTTAATGAATGAAAATTAGAAAACTATATATAGATATTAGAGGCTGACAGCGTCAAGAACAAATGGGTGACGCCGTCATCTCGCCGCCAAAATAATCCTCGAACTGCCTTGATCTACATCTGACGCCGTCATGTTGTCCATTTTTGCAGGCCGTCACACATTTAACTCTTGACGCTCTACTTGTGACGCCTTCATTTTTGTACTGGGCCGTCATGGTATTTACTCTTGACGCCGTCAGGAAATTACTCTTGACGCCGTCACACACTGTTCCCAGCATGGAAAATTAAGTCTTTGGCGTTTTCTTCACTTTTATGCTCCAAAAACGTCCGACTTGCTTCCTTTTCCAGATTTCACTCCCAAAGTACCTAAAATCACAAAAGGAACGATTTAGGGCAATATTTGATCAAATAAATTCAATTCCGGGCTTAAATGACCCCCTAAAAACGGATCATTTTTCGCCTTATCATATACCCTTACACTTGAGATTTGCTTGTCCTCAAGCAAATGCGCTTTTATTCTAATCAAAATACAAGTTAGGGGTCATTTAACACTAATATAAAAGTAATTACAACAAATAATCGTTCCGCTAAAGACCAAAGACAAGCACGGAGGTCATATACTAGCACCTCACAAATAGTGTTTAGATACTCACATCTCTCGGGTGTAATAAAGTATAAATTACAATATGGAAATGGAAGATATCTCTCACTACCTGTCATAGCAAAATAGATTACCATAGGCTTGGGAAAGGATCAAACCTCCACCACATGGCGTAAGCACCTAGGATAAACTAACAAAGAGGTCTTTTAAAGGGTTGTAACGTTAGGTGTAGGGATAAGAAATACACGGTTTTGTAGGATATAGGCAGTATTTACTGGTGGCGAGTTAACAATCTTGGTTAATTACATGTACAATATGGCGTTGCTAAGCCAAGACTAGACTCGACTTAAGCTAATAAATGAAAAATAACAAAAACATAAAATAAACATAGAATAAAAAGGGATGGTAGTCCGTATGTTTTTCTCTTTTTCTTTTTCTATTTTTTTTTGCATACACTCTTACCCTACCATCCAAAATAATACATCATAGGGAATGAAAATTCCCCTTACACTTGAATTTTTACATACTTTACAATAAACTAATCTAATGACTCGAATTAAGATAATCAAAACACTTGGAGCACTTTTAAGATTAACGTACATATGGGGGTAGTATATGATGTTCTTCCCCATTACTCCATAAAATAAGTACTTTACCCATGAGTCCCAATCGTCCCAAAACAATATGTACAAGGATATGACTCGACTTAGCAACCATGTAATCAATTAGATAATTAACTTAGGGTTTAACAAATAACAATAATGCACTAAAGATGAGTGCATACACGGAAGGCTAAGGCGATTTGGGTGTACATTTAAGTGAGGTGTAACAAATTCTTCCTTTAAGTAAGATGCTTAAAGTTAGAAACGAAAGGATAGGCTCAGAGGGGTGTACTAGGGGTTTCGTGTACTAAAAATGAGTACAACGCTAAGATGTAGGAAAAATTAATTGACTTAACTAGCCAAGTAATATGACTTAAATGGTCAAGTAATTATGATACGGGTTTAACACAAGGGTGATCCTAATGCCTCTTATCATGTAGTAAATCCTACTACCCGAATGTAGTCTCACTAGCGGTTTCGGGATGCATCACTAACGCAAGTTCTAGAATCTAAATGCTACCGGTACACTCATAAGCACTAATAGTAAATGCTTTTCCTATCAAATCTAAAGGCGAACCTCACATATTTGGGTGGAAAATTTTCTGAATGATACGGTTATGTGCTAGTCATACAATCTCCTATCCATGAGACGCTTGCTATGGCTAAAGTTTCACTCCTAAATGTTGTAAAAAATTTTAAATTTGGCGCTAAAATTGCACTAACAAGTATTTCTCATAGTTTTATTACACATCTACCATTAAACAAACAAACTCAAGCGAAAGTGTATCTGTAAGGTATCATCATTTTACCCTCCCCTTACACTTAAGATGAACATTGTCCCCAATGCTCAAGTAAAGAATGTAAAAGTGAAATAAGTAAAACGAATGAAATCAAATACTCCCCTGATTCGCTCGGTATGGATAATAAGGTGGCCAGGTTAAATCTTCCTCCAAGAAAATGAACAATAAAAGCTTCCCTTCCAGAATATAAATCATCTTCTTGTCATACGTAACCTGTAAATCCTGAGAAAACAGACAAAGCAACATCGCATAAAATCGGCGGTAATCTACATAAGTTACTAAATCCTAGAAAACAAAATAAGATATAATGCTTGTGGAATGAAGTTTGCAGATTTCCTGGAGATTATAAAACTTAATAATTCAACAAAAACTTTAAAACTCCGTTAGAAAAACAAAACTGGTAGAATTTCCAGATTTTTACACGTGACGCCGTCAAGAGCAAGCTCATGACGCCGTCAGAAGTGACTTGTAGAAATTCTTGTGTTAAGTTTCCGGAAAATTTCTGGAAAAACTTGGTCCTACTTCCTGGAAAATCCTGCAAAACTTCATTATGACTCAATACAAGCATTTGACTCTAACAAATACGAATATACATGTTCACTTAAATATTGTGGAGAATCATGATCGGTTTGTTTCTTAAAAACATATTTGGGGTTTCCCCTTACACTTATCTTTTGCAAAAATACCTTTTGGTGAAGTTAAGACTAGGCCAAAACAACAAAGTAAAGTATTTCCACTTTTTTTTGTTTAGAAACATGATCTACCAACAATAAAAATAAAGCATGCATACCGAAGCAAATAACAAACAAACAAAATAAAATCACACAAAGCATGGGTTGCCTCCCAAGAAGCGCTTTTCTTTATTTACGAGTCTTGTAGGTAGACTCAAGGTCATGGGTTACTACGTGATTTCATCGTTGGTTTCACTCTCTAGGTCGTCTTCTAAGCCAGTTTTGTATTCCGGACCTAGTTGCAAGCATTCTTTATTGAAACCAAGCATCCTATTTTTCACATACTCTACTCCTCTACGTCTATCCTCATCATTCCTATAATAAGCCGCTTGCTTGTGTTCCTTTTCTATATTAGAGAAAAGGCGGTATTGCTCAATTTTGTAAGGCATTTGGTAGGCAATCTCATCATTCTCTTCCTTGAATCTAACTATCCCTAAAGTCGGATCATAACTCATCCTAGTGGCCTCAACAAATGGTTTTCCGAATATTATTTGGCTTAGGCAATCATCTATCACCGGACGAGTGTCTTCCACTATCATAAAATCGATCTCATAAGTGAAATTACCTATAATCACATGCAATCCCTTCACTCTCCCTACAAAATTACTTATCAAATTCCTATTGGGCATCATCCTAAAATCAAGTTGTTTCTTCATCACCCAATTGTAATAAGTCCTAGTCATGATGTTTACAGGAGATCTAGGATCGATGTAAGCTTTCCATATATGCATATGCCCGATATTGCATGGTATGTTAATGTTAGAGGGGTCTCCCATTTTGATAAGGGGTGTGCCAAGGATATATGGTCTCTCGAGACTATCGAATAAATCCTTATGATACTCCTGTTCTTCCTTAGTGGGCAACTTATCAAAGTGCTTTTCTATGGTTTCTACTTCCTCTAACTCCTTTCCCTTATTAACCTCAACTTCCCTACTTTCATCCCTAGTTTCGGTTTCTACTCCAACTTCATCCTTGTCACTTTCTTCTATCTCCTTATCAATTGGCTTAATGGTGACAACATTGACAAAGTGGACATGTTTGGATGATGAGGGATCCTTAATTTGGATTCCGTTATTGGTGTCCCTAGTGTCCTTCCTAGGTGTGGTTAACGCTTGGTTGTTGAGGGCTTTC
>JARVZY010010955.1:0-32000 GCA_030686995.1 Artemisia argyi | reverse complement strand
GAGGTTGAAAATTACTCCGTATGTTAACTGTTACAATGGTCACTACATACGTTTGCTTCTCAAGACCATCAAAATTGAAGATCACAAGGCAATGACCATTATTACATAGATATTTACAAGCATAGTAGTTGGTATTATCATTGACTTATAACTTATTATTCCGTTAAAAGAACATTTCATACCTTTTACGTTCATTGTTATTTCTTATATACATTTGCTTCTGAAGGCAAACATATTGGAGATCAAGAGGCAATGAACGTTTATTACACGTATATTTACAAGTATTGTATTTTATACTATCAGTTACTTATAACTTATTGTTTCATTACAAGAAAATTTTACAGCGTTTATGTTCGTTGTTCTTTCTTACTTTATTCACGTACTTACCTTTTTTAATAAAAAATCCACTAAAATCCCGCGGATTCCGCGGGTCTATAAGCTAGTTTTGTTATAAACAACAATCAACTTTTAAAATTTTCAAACAACGCCTCCTTTCTCTCTTTTCTTAGCTCAAACATTATTTCCTTTTAACATACACGTCTTCTTGCATTCCACGTACCATTTGAAGATACATGTCAAGTTAAACGTCCATATGCCCTCTCTTTCAAACATTTGAAAATAATTTAATGGAATTGACCAAATGAATGAGGCAATAATATAATGAAACAAGAAGTATCTTCAGACACATGTCAAGTTAAACGGGTCATGATTATTGAATATAGAAAACTTCCATACATTAGTACATTACCCTTGCCAATTTCTTTTTATGGATTTTATTGATGACGAAGCATATTACGACTTCAAATTTCGATAGATAGCTGTGAATTTATCTCCAAAATTGGCCGTCAAATGGACGACAAGATTATGTGAGTACATAGAAAACCAAAAAAGAAGGTTATTTTAATTCATGTATTGTAGAATATGTTTTTTTTGGAAAAAGGGACCATCCCTGGCAAAGACCATCCCGGAAAATATATTAAACACTCAAAAAATTAAAAATAACTTATATGGACAAGGTATCGGATCCTTGCAAAGTTGGCAAAAATTAAAAAGTATAAAAAGCAATCTCCACCATTAGATTATATCTAGTCAAAACCTTTTTTTTTTTTTTTTTTTTTTTTTTTTTTTTTTTTTTTTTTAATTTCGGTTAAAGGGCGTTTTGGTCTTTTAACCCGTTTTTTCTTTTTCACCCTCGAACTTCAAACGCATATAACTCTTAAACGACAAACTTTTAGAAAAAAACCGATTTCACCATAATTTCTAAAATTTAATCCTCTTTAATTTGGTATAAATTTTGTTAAAAATTTCAAAACTTTTTTTTACATACGAAATGGGTGTTAATTTTCTTGATTTTTTGGGCATTTTCAACCTTATTTTGTACCATCATAAATGCCGAATCGTCAAAAATTTAAAATATGAAAGTCGTAGATTTTGGTTCACTCTTTACCCAGAAATTTGAATCACTCAAATTCAATATGATATGAGTGAGATATCGTACGTTATAGATAACGTTTTACTCATATTTGTTGCACACAACGTATTTGATGAAATGTTTAGCTTAGATTTTTTGTCTTAAAATCGAGTTAAATACACTAATTTTTGTACAACAATGCACCTTTAGTCATTTTATTAATGTAAGATTCATTTTTTTTTTAATAACTGATGAACCATATTAACTGATGAATCATATTAACTGATGAAGCATATTAACTAATTTTTAAAAAATACATTATGTTTCATCAGTTACTTTGGTTCATCAATTTTTATTCATGAACATTAAAATTGATGAACCAAAGTAACTGATGAACAAAATGTTACCATAAAAATTGATGAACCAAAGTAATTGATAAACCAAAGTAACTGATCAATTTTAATGTTCATGAATAAAAATTGATAAACCAAAGTAACTGATGAATAAAATATTATGTGTTTAGGTTCTTCAATTTATTTGTCCTAGGTTATGTGTTTAGGTTCATCAATTTATTTGGCATTTGTTATGTGTTTAGGTTGATCAATTTATTTGTCCTATGTTATGTGTTTAGGTTCATCAATTTATTTGGCCTTTGTTATGTGTTTAGGTTAATCAATTTATTTGTCCTGTGTTATGTGTTTAGGTTCATCGATTTATTGTCTTGTGTTATCTTAGTCTCATCAGTTATCGTAGTTTCATCAGTTTACTTATAAAATTGAGATAAAAGTAATTTTTTCAGGTTCATCAATTTTATTTAAGAGATGTTTATCAAATTGATCAAAGTTCTTTTCAAGTTCATCAAATTTTACTTGTATTTTTTTTATAATGATCACTTTTTTCAAGTTCATCAAATTGATCACAGCTCTTTTCAGGTTCATCAATTTGATTAAATGTTTGGGTTCATCAACTCTATTTAACATAACGAACTGATAGTTTTGTTAAACTGAAAATAACTTGACCAATTAGTGCATTTAAATGTATTTTTATATGAAAAATCTCTTTTAGTTATTTTATCAAACACTTTGTGTGCACTAAATATGACTAAGATGTCATCTTTAACGTGCGATATCTCACTTATATCATATTGGATTTGAGTGATTCAAATTTCTGGATAAAGAATGGCCAAGAAGCTACAACTTTCGTGTTTTAAGTTTTGCAAAAGTCGGCCTTTAAACTAGACAAAATTAGAGCCGAAAATGCTAAAATTATCAAGAAAATCAACACCCACTTAAAATGTTGAAAAAAAAAGTTCCGATTCATATATTATAATGCATACCAAATTAGAGAGAATTAAATTCTGAAAATTATGGTGAAATCGGTTTTTTATAAAAATTTGTCGTTTGAACGTTATTTACGTTTGAAGTTAATGACCATTATACCCCTTAATCGAAAATACTAATAAAAAAAGGCGGGAGTGGGTGGAGGACATGTGGCACTATATGATAGGCTTTTTAGACTTTTTAGAATTTTTCCCTTTTTAAGGGATCGAAACTCGGACAAACCCATATAAGCATAATCCAAATGACATTCCTAAAACATGCTTCGGGAACATCACAAGCAACAATAAAGTTCTCCTATAACTAGTCTTATGACATCAATGAACAACTAATAAAATCAAACATCCAAAACATGGTTATAGACTTCCATTTCCAATCCACACACATAACCATAAACTTCATCTTCAATGTCGGGGACATAATCTTCATCTTCAATGTCGAGACCATCTCAACAAAATAAAACATGGAGCATTTCGCCAAATGAGATTGCCTCCTTAAAAAACCCATCGGGACAAACCCCGAGTAAAGAAAAAGAGAACAACTCACACTTAGGACTCCTACCAATATGCAATTGGCCTTCAAATCTTCAAACAATAAGAATAAATGGGACTGATGACGGCTGAAATCCCATCTGTCTCCAAATGAGCCCAACATATTTCAACACCAACAACCCATCACACCAAATAAGGAAAGAGACCAATCCCATATCATATAAGCCCGTAAGAATATAAAGCCCAAAAAGAGGATTAGGAAGAGCAAACCAAATACCATAAACTTCTACTAAACACCCCTTATACTCCAAAAGCACAAACCTCTTAATGTTCCACCAGACCCTACTAACCAAAACACATCAATCAAGATTACCAAAGGTGATTCACAAGTAGCTAAACACCAGAAAGGCACCATACTTAATCCTAAATAGATCATCAAGATCACCTTTAAGGCAAATAATATCCATACTGCAACAAAGCAACCAATCATTCAAAACAACCTAAAAAAGACCAATAGAAAGAGACCCAAAGCTTAGCCTAAATTTCCAAGTATCATCTATGCTAGGCACACACAATATTGAAAACTTAGTAAGACAAGGGGTCTCTAAATAAAAGCTAATCCTCATGTCATCTAAGCTAGGCTTACACCACATAGGAAGAGCAAGTACAGACCAGAAATCAGTCCATATATAGATCCAGCTACCATAAATAACCATAAGAGAACCCAACCTATTCCTCTCACAATACTAGACATCAAACTCAGAATCTACTATACCACTAAAAACAAAAATCTCCATCATAAAACTTTTACCAAATATGCCCCATCCAACAGACTTAAACCTTATCATAAATGATTAGGACCATTGCTAACATTACCCTGCAATACTTTAAATTTCCAAATCTTAGCAGCTTCTAAAGTATTTTTAGTACTTTTAATTTCCAAAATGAGAAGTCTTAGCCTAACCACTTCCTGAATAATGCCACAAACATCTTCAATATTCCTAGATTTACCCTGAAATAACCTAATATTCCTCTCTTGCCACAAAATGTAAATAATGGCTCCAATCACTAACCTCTGAACAATACTCCAAATTGAATTATTTTTAGGTCTTACAATCACAAAATCCACAATCTAATATAAATCATTAGGAGCAGAACCAAATCTAATGAGATCTTTAAAAAAAATCCATACCTTAGATGAACAATCATAGCCAAAGAACAAGTGGCAATGATCATCTTGAATAAGATTACACAACGGGCATTTGAGGCTATCATCTTTCAACCAAATAGCCATTTTATGTTGAGTTTCAGCTTCTTCAACATAGCAATCAAAAGAATGAAAGCCTGTCGATGTTTTGGCTAAACTAAACAATTTTGTACCAAGGCACAACAGGTTTACAAGGAATCAAATCAAACCAAACAGTCTTAACAGAAAATTGCTCAGTCTTAACTTTGTTAGAAAGCCACAAAACCTTGTCATTCTTACCATGAAACAAAAGGGGAGGTGGGAGGTGAAACAAGAATTGGAATTTTTCAGCCCAACACTCAGGCCAAGCCCATTCACCATTATGAACAAGATCAGCAACTTTAAAATTTAAAGAAAGGCCAGCATCAAAGATATCCCTCTTAGTGATAAATTGACACAATGGACCCAGAAAACACCAGTTATCAAACCAAAAGGAAGTACCACAACCATCACCAATTCTAGACACAATATGACTTCTCAAAGTAACCATGCACAACAGAATCTGTCTCCATCCCCAACATACATCACTAAGAATAGGAATGTCCCAAAAGTTCCTTTCACAAGACCTTCTACCCACCAACCTGTAAGCATTAATCCATTTTACCCAAAGGGAATCCTTCTTAGAAACTATATTCCAAATATGCTTAGACATAAGAGCAATATTCCAAGTATGCAATGATTTAATACCAAGGCCACCTTGAGTTTTTAAACCACACACATCCTCCCATCTAACTTTAGCCTTACCTTTAATCATATCACCTTGAGACCAAAGAAAACTCATAATCTTTTCAATTTCTTGAGAAACAGCAATGGGAAGAATGAAAACAAATGACCATAATATTTGTAAAGATCTTAAAATAGACTGAATAAGCTGGAGCCTTCCAGCAAAGGAAAGCACATTATTCTTCCAATTGACTAGCCTTTGTTTAACTTTATCAATAAGAGGATTACAAAATTTCTTATAAAGCCTAGAGGAATCAAAGGGACACCAAGATACCTGATGGGCAGTGAACCCTCATTAAGATTCATGACAGTAATGATGGATCTCTTTAACGGGCCAAAAACATTTCCAAAGAAAGCAACACTTTTATCCAGGTTGGGAATCAAACCAAAGGCCCTACTAAATTCATCTAAAGCATTTTTCAGAGTAATAACAGAATTAAGATCACCATTAGTGAATAACATTAAGTCATCAGCAAAGCAAAGATGCGTAAGACTAACCTTGCTACACCTCCAATGATACTTAAAATTACTATTCCTATCAATATTTCTCTTAATCATCAAAGAAAGACCTCCATAACCAGAGTAAAAAGGTAAGGAGATAGTGGATCACCTTGCCTCAATCCTCTATTACCTTTAAAATAACCATGGTGATCACCATTAACGCTCACAATGAAAGAAGGGGTAGTCATGCAACTCATAACCCAACTCACCATCTCCAAAGGAAAACCAAAATGAACAAGGCATTGTCTGAGAAAACCCCAATCCATAGAGTCATATGCTTTATTAATATCAATTTTAAACGTAACCTTAGATGGACCACACTTCCTTTTGTAATTTCTCATTAACTCCCGAGTAAGTATGATGTTATCACTAATTTGTCTAGAAGGAATAAAGGCACTCTGGCAATCATTAACAATAGAATTCAACACACCGTTAATCCTATTAGCTATAACTTTGCTAATACACTTATAAAGCACATTGCAACATGAAATAGTCCTAAAATCAGAAACCTTTTTGGGAGTTTAAATTTTAGGCACCAAAGCAATGATAGTGGAATTAATTTCTCTAAGCATCTTACCATTTGACAAAAAATCTTGGATGGCTTTAATGAACTCAGGCCCAATAATAGACCATGAAGACTTGAAGAACTTAGATGAAAAACCGTCCGGCCCGGGAGCTTTATCATCCTCTATACCAAAGCAGCTTTGATTTCTTCAAGGGAAACAACTCTAACCATAAAATCAACATCCTCTTTGGCCAACTTGTTGACGAATAAATGAGAAGGATCAAAAATTGGCTCAACCTTCCCTCTACTACCAAGAACACCTTCAAAATACTTAAAAAAGTACTCACCAACACCATTACCAGAATAAAAATTGCCTTCCAGATTTTCCATAGATTCAATCCTATTAATATTTATTCTCTCCTTCATAGCCCTATGAAAATACTTAGTATTGTGGTCACCTTCACTCAACCAGCTGACCTTGGATCTTTACTTAAGGAATAACTCTTCATCTCTAACCACTTCTTTAAACTTCTCAAGAACATCAGCTTCATGTTTTCTAATAAATGCATTATTGAGATCTTTAACCATATCACTTTGAACTTGACACAACTCCTCCTTAAGGGTCTTCACATTATCAGATAACACACCTTGAGCATACTTAAGCTTTCTTAGTGGCTTTTCAATGACTTGAGCTTAGATACCACAGAAAACATAGTGCAGCCTATCACATCCTTGCTCCAATTCTTCTTCACAATAGGCAAAAATTCAGGCTTAGAAGCCAAAAAATTTACAAATTTGAAAGGTTTAGGATTAGCACCAAGAATACTAGGGATATTAAGAATAGGTGGAGAGTGATCGAAGGAAATAAAAGGCATAAACACAGCATTAACATTAGGGAACTTATCCAAAAAATGAACATTTCCCATAACTCTATCTAATTTCTTCAAAAGGCCATTAGGATTACCTGGACTCTTGTTCCAAGTAAATTGGAGCCCTGACATCACCAAATCCACAACATCAACTTTACACAAACATTCTCTAAAGTCTTCCATCCCTGAATTAACAATGGAGGAACCCATAAATCTTTCACTAGGATCTAAGATAATATTGAAATCACCTAATAAATTTCATGGAGCATTATTAACAGCAAGGCTATGCACCACAAGATCCCTGTAAAGAGACTTCCTGTAACTACTCTGAACATGGGCATAATTAAATGAACAAAAGAAATTTTGGTGGCCATTAACAGCTTCAACAAAGACATTCATCACTTGAGAAGACTGACTATGAACCATAATCCTGAAAGCATTTAGGTTCCACCCAATAACTACCGGTACAACCATCACATTCAGCAGCATTAGACACCCACTCCCAATTACCAAAAACTTTAGAACAGATCCTATTTAATTTCTTTTTCTTAACTCTAGTTTCCAATAAAACACAAAAACTATAGCTACCTTCTCTGATAAGACTCATAACCTGATCTTGACTGATATCATTGTTAGGACCCCTCACATTCCAAGAAAAAGCTTTAAGATTCATTGATACACATCTTTTGACTAGTCCTTTCATTCACAGTAGCAGGACCTTTATCATTACCATTTTCAGGCTTCATCATATCAGCAATGCCTCCATTATCTGATTCCACTTCATTATCTTCAACATAAGGTTCTATACCAAACTTAGAGAAATTCTTATAGAAGTAATCAAGTTGGGAAAGGGACCAATTAGTCCTGATCTCCAAAGAAGGATAAATACCAGTCTTAATAACTTCATCAACTTCATTTCTCAACTTAGACCATACAACATTATTGTACTCCTCATCAGAATTTTTCAAGAACTTATCATCCTTATCAATCATATCATGATCATCTAAGGCTTGATAAGAGTTTTTCAAAGGAATATTTTCGCTCTTGGCATTACCAGAAGAATCATTAGACCCAGAACCCCTCACCAACCCTTTAGGTTTAAAACCTTCATTAAATCTAGTAGCCAAAGGAGGCGTATGCACCAAGCTACCTTTATCACCATTAACCCCACTATACTTCCCCTGAACAGAGCTGACTTTAGAATTTCCACCCTTATTCACCTGTTTCAAACTACTTGTATTCCCACTAACACCCTTAGCCTTCAAATTACTTTGCTGCTTAACATTATTGTATTTATTTTGTTGATTATGACCCAATCTAATGCCACTTTGCCTAAAATTCCCAAAACCAGGTATATTATTCAGATGAACACCCTTTCTGAAAATTTCTACCTTGATCATTGTTCTTAAGAACACTTCCCTATTGAGACTTAGCAGGCTCAACAACTTTGTTATTCTTCCTAATTGTAACAAAACTAGGGGTGGAAACGAGCCGAGCCGCTCGTAAAAAGCTCGGGATCGGATCGGTAAAAAGCTCGAACAAGCCGAGCTTAAACGAGCTCGAGCCCGAGCTCGAGCCTAAATTAAAGCTCGTTTAATAAACGAGCCCGAGCCCGAGCTTTATGTACCGAGCTCGATTAGGCTCGCGAGCCTAAACGAGCTCTAGTATATTTTTTAATATATTTTATGTATGTAATGTATAATTGTAATCGCATATGTATATCCATATATACTGCTAGTATGTAAAATAGCTAATGTCTCATTTATATTTAATATAGTAACATTTCCTATAAGTTTATAACCCATCTCATTATACCCTAAATCTTAGTCATAATATTACGCCCCCATCTCTATCTTCATCACACATTCTCTCACAAAAACAAGCTTCTAAAATATGCAGCCTCCATCCTCTTCTTCTTATTATTTTTTCATTTCATTTGCACCCCAAACAAATCTACCACATTTAATATCAACAATAAAAGTCTAAACATTAATCTTTCTTACTGCTTAAGATCTAACCGAACACAAACAAACTCCTTTCTTCTTGTTATACGATAAGATCTTTGATAGATCTCGGGTAGGTATAGTTATTGTTCTTGGTTTATTCGTCTAGATCTATGATGATTTTTTTTCGAGCTGTTAATATGATATATGAAAGAAAAATTGAGATCTTGTTTTCTTTCTTTTTAAGTTCGAGTCTTGCTTGTTTATTGTTGTTGATTGAAATGGGGAATCTTGTCAGGTTGTTGTGATGATAGATTAAGGTTGTTGGTTATGTTGTTTACTGCTCTCTTTTGGACCAAGGACAACCAAGAACAAACGAGCTCAAAACACGAGCCGAGCTCGAGCTTTATACAAACGCATCATAAACGAGCCGAGCCCGAGCCGAGCTCGAGCTTTATATATCATGACACGAGCCGAGCTCGAGCTCAAATCTTAAGGCTCGAACCGAGCCGAGCTCGAGCTCGAGCTTTCTAAAATATAAACGAGCCGAGCTCGAGCTCTGGCAGGCTCGGGCTCGGCTCGGCTCGTTTCCACCCCTAAACAAAACCATCACCTCCTCCCACTTCAATATTGCTCTTCTCAATTCCAATAACATTAGATTTCATGGCGTCCCTTTTGTTTTTAGCCTCAATTTCAACTTCAGTTCTAGGCCTGGATTTACATGAAACAATAGTATGACCAAAGGTAATACAATGGATGCATTGAGGAGGAAGCCATTGATATTTCACATCAAGTTTACGAATCCTAGCTGGCCTATTACCTATTTGGGGATACTTAATTTCTAAAGAGCGAGGTAAAATATCTTCAGCTGAAACTTCAACCAACACTCTAGCAAAGTCTAACTTCCCAGATTTCTTTAAACACATCTCCTTAGTTATTTTATCCATTAACATAGGTTTCTCTATCCACTAAAAATCTTTCCAATGTCATTCCCATTACATTATTCCATAGGAATACCATACACACAACCCATATAGGATTGTACTTGGTTCCACTTTCTCAAGCCAAACTCCAGGTTCCCACACATTTAAAACTAATGGAATATTGTTCACCATCCAAGGCCCACTCTCCAAAACAGCTTTCATCCCCTCTCCACTCTTAAATTTAACATAGAACAAACCAGCACTTGTTTTAGTAATATCAGAAACTCCATGCACCCTCCACATTTTGCTTAAATTGGCATTCAAAACCCTATAGTCCATTAAAGTACCGACAAAATAACCATATAGTTGAAGAGCACAAGCTTCACTTCCCTTTTTAATATCTTTAACAGAAATAGCAATTCTCTTAGTCCAATCATTATTCTTAGACACACATTGAGGAGTAAAGTTCATATGTAGTTCTATATCTTCAACACCTTTTTTCATCTTCTCAGAAAATGACTAAATAATAAGAGAACCATCAGAATTGAAACCTAGCTTATTTGCAGACCATACATTAGACTTAAAGAACAAGTTATGCCCAAATTGCACCCTAGTCAAACCAATAGGAGGCTTGTTAAGAATGCCCTTATTACTCTGACCATTACCAAATACAAACTCAAAGTCACCTTTACCACATCCCATCACATCCTTATTTGCTTTCCTAGTGTTTTCAACCTCTATATGCTCTGCATCAGCCACATTGAGCTTACTAGCACCATTACTAACAAAACAATGATCTACACACCCATCAACAACATCCCCTTTAGCCTCCATCCTACTATCATTCATAATCACCTCAGATTCAAAAGCTTCTAAAGGCTTATTAATAAAGGAGCCATCATTACTAGAAACCAAACCAGCACTATAATCCTTAGAAACCTTACAACCACTACAACCCTCCCAAAACACCATCTGCCTAGAAATATCCTTATCAACAGCAATCCTATCTAAAACTTTAGAAAGGGCATCATTAACAGGAGATTTACTAGAATTAAGGCGCTTACCATTTCGAACCAAAGGAGAAAATTCACTTCGACTCCTACCTTTACTAGCCATCTTCTAATTCCTAAGCTTTTTAAAAATAGCACCAGCCCTAACAGACGAAGATCCAGGAGAAAGAACTTTGAGTTTAACACGATTCTTCACCCCCTTAGGTCTACCCCTAGGTTTAGAAGACCTATTACCAGCAGACATATAAATTGGAACATGATTCAAGCCCTCTGAAGACATCCCTATAACGCTGTGTTCTTCAGTTTGAGCGAAGGGAAACAAAAAAAGAAAAGGAAAGGGAAGAGAAACAGAAAAGAAAAGGAAAGGGAAGATCGAAACACAGTGATGTGTTCTTAAGTTATGTTGTTAAACCAAGTGAAAAGGAAAATAGCTAGGCTAAATTACAATTTTGCCCATTGTTTCCTGGGTCAATCTTTCAAAAGAAGGGGGTATTTAGTCTTTTCACCAACTACAATAATGTAGTGGTTCCCTTTCCGCCCAAATTTGGCCGGAAGATTACAGCACAAAAAAATCCGCCCCTTTCCTCTCTAATTCCATTTCCTTTCATGAGTTTCCTTCCATAAAAAACTAGAGAACACAAAATATAGTAAGAATCCTTTCCTTTCTCCCCAAATTACAACTCAAGAACACAGCGTAAAAGTACTAAACTCCTCAAAGAGAGGGTCAGGAGGCTTAAGAGGATCAATTGGCATAACAAAGAAGAAAAGGAAAAGAGGAATTAAACAAAGGGGATGACAGTGAAGATTCACAACCAAAAACCCTAAATTTCTAGGGTTCAATACTTGCTTGAAGAGGACGAAATTGCCAAAATCGCTCACAGAGAGGAGAGAGAAAATAGATGTGACAATTATGTAAGGAATATGTTACAATATATGAATTAAAATAATTTTCTTTTTATGGTTTCTACCAAAAAAAATGGATCATCTCTCAATATAATGTAATGTTTTTATTTGTGTTGTAACTTTTTATGTTTTGATGAAATTATAATATTTTATGTCTTGATGAAATGAATTTTTTTTTATTTAGTTTTTTCAAATTAATCAAAATAGAAATACTGAAAAGTAAAATTGTTAAGAGGTAGAATAATTATTGCATAGTAAAAATGATGTGAATGGTTAGACGGTATGTTGATTTGATGTTGAACTGTTGACCTTTAATTCTTTATTGCCCAACAAACAATAAGTGATTATAATTGGATGACAAATTGACAATTTTATAAAAGAAAAGAAAAGAAAAAGTAAATTTTAATTTACACATAATTGTGTACTCTTAAATAATTTTTACAACAAATTGTGTGAAAAAACATCTATGGTGTAAAATGTAATGTGTAATAATCAGTCAAATCATCAATCAACATTAGACAGCTATGTGGTCTATATGGAATGAAAGGAATGCTAGAGTCTTCAACAACAAGTCCCGGAGAGCGATTGAAGTGGTGGAAAATATTAAGTTGTCGTCGTTTTTTTGGATTCGTCACAGATCAAGACTAAGAGGTATTGATTGGAATAGATGGTGTAAATATCCTTTAGACTTGATGTAATGTCGTTCGTCCCGGAGGTCCTTGCTTTGAGGACCGTCTGATGTAATGTCTGTGGTTTTGTGGTTTAATGAAATTTATCCTTCAAAAAAAAAAAGATACGAAAAAAGAAAATTTCGTCGTAGCCAATCTGTCCAAAATATGTGAAGCGTGTATTTTGGAACTCTAATGATACATATATTTGAAGTGTGGAATATTTCAGACAAATGTGACAGATGCATGTATCTGATGCATGTGTGTGTGATGTGGTTCAAATTTTATTTGTAAATAATGTTACAAGATCCAGTGAGGTTGTTGCACATGCAAGTATGCAACTCAAATAAACTCCCATGGAAAACATGAAAGATCTATGAATTAGTTTTGTCTCTAGACAATATAAAACTCTATTTTCTTGACAATGTGTTTGTTGTTAGACAGGAATTATGAAACACAACTGTATAGTTTGCAAGTCTTCAAGTTCACATATCTGCGAGATATTGGAAAAGAATAGACTCGATTCAGCTGAGTCTAATAATCAACAAGAACTTTGTTTGATGAATCTTGTTTTGTCCGAAGAAAAAAAAAACACGACCCGTTATAACCTGAGCTCATTTAATTAGCCATGCAAGTCACTTGACCCATTCATTTTGCCACATTTACAGAAGGCCAACATCATATGTGCAGAGAGTACTAAAAGGAATATAATTTATCAAGAAGTGTCCAAATAACAAGTGTGGCACATGCCAGATAGATTGAAAGATACATCATGCCTAACATATGACTAGTACATTAACCAACCCAATCATTCTCAACTGAGATCCTGTTTCCAAGCGCCAAGTTTTCAATTCAAACTTAATTTCTCCAACTCAAAACCATTCCGACACGCAGCTTGTAAACCAAAACAATATCATCAATTCATAAACCAGGCAACAAACAAAGAGCATTTCGGATAGAGGGGGCCTTTTATTAAAAAAAAAAAAAAAAAAAAAAAAAAAAAAAAAAAAAAAAAAATGCCACATTACAGTTTACACCAAAGGAATGCTATGCATTTATTGCTGAAGACATACGATGCAGATAAGCGGAAGATGTTTTCCTAAAACTAATTTTCACTAGTCAAAAGTTCGCCACAAATGGACCAAACAAGTCACTAAAACAACAATTCCTTTTCCTTCCCAGCATTGCTGATACTTGATACTAGTACAGAGTACACAAATCACAAAAATATTCCACTTCAATGTAAAATGAATGTCTGATGCATATCAAACTGATACAAATGAATGTCTGATGCATATAAGACTTGTACATTTCAGGGTTTGATTCAAATAACCTTTTTACCGCTCGTTCTTGAAAAAAAGAGCTATTTTTATTAACATATAAAACTGAACATAAGAAACACCGTGGCTTATTCATTAACTGTCACATTTCAAGATTTTATGGATTTCTTCTCTTGTGGGCATGGCTGGAATCGCTCCTTTCTTGGTTACGGTTAAGGCTCCACACGCGTTTGCAAAAAGAAGCGCTTCTCTTAGTCTTGTTTCGTCCTACATTACAGTCAAGATAAATAAATTGATCATTTTGTAGATAAAAAGAAAAACATAGTCCTGAAAAATAAATGAAACTGATAGATAATAGTGTACCTTATAAAGATTCGTATCCGAAGCTAAAACACTCAAAATTCCACCAACAAACGCATCTCCAGCACCCGTAGTATCAACCGCCTTTACTTTAACACCAGGAACTCTTCCCTTAAATTGCTGCACAAAACGATTTACATATTTAATTTATGGCAGGAACCACAAAATAGGAAACCTCAGAAGATAAGGATTAAGGATCCTTGCCTGCGTATAATATCTACACCCATCTGGCCCTTCACTTACGAGCAAAAGCTTAAGCTTGGGGTGAAAAAGCTTATTCAGCACCACATTATCATCATATGGGTCGTCACCCCCTGTCAAAAACGTAATTTCATCCTCGCTTACCTGTGTATGCATTGATAATATCTTTATAAGTCCATAGAAAAAAAAAAAAAATAAAATAAAAAAAAAAAAAAAAAAAAAATCTTGATATGTAAGTTTACTTTTTATGCTCTCAAAACCTGACAGTATACCTTAATGACATCCGCTTGATCCCATATACTCATTATGCCTTCACGAGCAGCATCCGCTGATGGCCACAACGGTAATCTCAAATTGACATCATAAGACAGTATACAACCAGACTTCTTTGCTAAGGACATTGCAGCTAAATGTGTCGACTTGCATGGTTCTTCAATTAAACTAATAGAACCATAGTGGAATATACTAGCCTGTATGAAATCATAACTGAATTAGCAGTGATAAAAAGTTAGATATGCTTCTTTAAAAGAAGAGATAAATGTGCACCTGCTTGATAAGATTCACGTCAAGTTCAGATTCGTGAAGAAGCATATCTGCACTTGGATTACGGAAAAACATAAATTCCCTCTCTCCATCAGATCTTAGAGTAACAAAAGCTAGTGCTGTTCTTGCATTTTGGTCAAATCGCATTCCTGAGTTGTTGACTTTGTTTTGCTGTAAAATGTCGGCTAACATGTGCCCAAATTCATCGTCACCCACCTACAAATAAAGCAAAAGTTGGTTCTTTCAGTACTGATTATCTGGTTTATATCATATCACATGACTACAATAATGAAATTTAAAATCAAATTTTTGGATTTTGGGGCTACCTTGCCTATGAAGGCTGATGAACCTCCTAATCTTGAAATACCAACAGCAACATTAGCTGGGGCCCCGCCAGCAGCTTTTTGAAATGCGGGTGCTTCTGCAAGTGAAACTCCGGAAACAGAAGGCACAAAATCGATCAACATTTCACCAAAACATACAACAAGTGAACCCTTTGTTGCTGAGCCTCCATTTGAATGCAACGACAGGCCATTTAAACCATCTGAATCCATGAAAAAAAGCTATTAATTAGCAATAATACTAGTAGATTAATCAGGTAATGTGGCATTTGCAACAGTGTGACTCCAACTATCTCTTAACAGTGTGGCTACAACTATCTAGAGTTAGATAGTCATTTTTGGATTACTAACATCAGTTTTGGATAAATAGTCTTCATACAATACAATCAAATTAGTTATCTAAGGGTTAAACAAAATAGCTAATTTACCCTTTACTATAACCTATTTTCAGAACTTTAAGTTTCATTTTGTGTCTACTTTTTTCACAAAGATGTCAATTTTTGTCTTTTTTTCTATTATTCTTAAATGATCATGATTTGGCAAACATTCAAACAAATGATTGATACAACTTCAAGCATAAGAACATCCAAAAACTTCTTTCCACAACCCATTTTTTCTAAAGTTGATTAATTTATTGCGGTTATCCAGTACCCATAAACACATTCAAAACAGACATCCCAAACGCCCTCTTAACGACCCCTTCGTTCTCTTCACGTAATGTTACAAAATTTTACTTTCATCTTTTCAAGTAATCTTACGTTTTCCACAAAGATGACATATGCAGTCAATAAACAGCCATTTAATTACAGTTCATCATCTAGTTGTCTAATCATGATTATCCAGATCCCATAATCACATTCCAAACACACATCCAAACACTCTCTTATCAGCACGCCTTTGTTACAGTGTACCACAATTCGAAACGGCAATAGTAAAACCTTTCTAAACCAGAAATAAAAATCATCCAATCATTCATTAAATCAAGATTTCACGTAAACACCTTAATCCAATATCCCATAAGCTGATAATCACATTCAAAACGCACATCCAAACGCCATTCCTTAATCGTTTTAATGCACCACAAACCGAAACAGTATAACTTACGTTATGCATTTACCATAAAAACAACAGAACCAACCAAATATTCATAACTAAAGATCACATAAACAAGTAGGTCTGATTAGCTTACCAACTAACTAAATCACTTATATCAAACCCTTAACTAAAAACCAACAATAATTTAACAATATAATCACAATGTGATTTCAATAACAAATTATAACATAAACCCATTTCATGCAATCAAATCAATAACAGATCAGATCATCAAAACCACATCAAGATCATGCAATATAAAAGTGACCCAGATAATAAAAATGATTAAAAGTTAACAAGATTTAAAGATTACCTGAAATGGGTATATCAGCCATGTGGGTAAGCAGTAAAAAACACAAAGCTGAATCTTGAAATTAGCTGCAAAAACAGAGTAAAATATTATATAAAAAAGATGGTGATGATTTAATGAGAATGTGAAGATGGTTTAAAGAAAAAGATTGGTTACCAATAAGGAATTGGGTTTTGAAGGATTATGAAATGGGGTTTTAAAGATGAATCTTGAAATTGATATGATTCTATTTTGCCTCTAGATTTCAGTTGTTATACGGAGAGTACGAGTATATATTATGTTTTTGTTTTTGGGTTTATTTGGATTCTTTAATTAGCTTGTTTTTCAATTTTGGTGTGTTGTGACTTGTGAGCATTTTTACTTTTAATTGGAATTTTTTAAATACATGGATTTTCTAACTTATATACGGGGATACAAATTAATCAAACCAAAAAGACAGTGGAACCCGCGAAAAAGGACCAAAAAGACGGTGGAACTCGCGAAAAAGGATGGCCGGACTCAAATAAAAGTACACTTTTAAAATAAAAGATATGGGGCCGATTGTACTTTTGTGTAGGTCCCACCGTCCTTTTCTGCAGATCCCATCATCCTTTTGTTGGGCTTAATTTGTATTCCGAGATACAAGTTAGAAAAACCCAAATATTAATGGGTTTGTGTGTATTCGTATTATTTCTAGTGGATTTAAAGTTTGAGATTTATTAATCTACCGTATACACATATATAATTTATTTGTAAACTTCATTATCACTCAATAATAATTCTTCTTTCTCTCGTATTTTTTGATCTTTATATTTACAAGAGCAATGATATAGAGACTTGTTAATACAAATAATGTCAAAAATGTTATTCGAATTATTCAGTCTTCTCGTGTTTTGATAATCACAAAATATAAAGACATATTACGTAAAGTTACGGTTTATAAGTTTTTAATCGAGGAAACTCGTTTCTTCTACGTAGCTGCTTCAACATCACTTCAGGTATGAACAAACTTTATACCGTCATTAGTTAAGTGATCAAAGAGTTTTATTTTCACCTAAACTTACATTTTTAAGTTTGACAAAACATTTTCACAAACGTATTATTGTGTTTTTAAAGAAATGTTTTATTAAAAAAATTAATTCAAATTCAAACTTTATAACACCTAGTTTTCCCCACAAATCAGTTCAGCCTGAACCAGATAAGTTTTCATCACGTCAGGACAAAAAGGGAGAGTTTTGTCGAGGCGGTCCCTTAAATAGGTCGACGGTCCCTTAGTGATAAAGGACCGTCTGGCATTTACGGGACCGTCCCTCTCCCTCCTGTCGCCTATAAATATTGAACTGTTACACTTCAGAAAATAGACTTTCACACACACAAAACTTTCTGGTCTTTGTTTATTTTATTCTTTTATCACTATAACATGTCGGTATATGTTTATAAGTGATTTCCTCTTCCGTCAAGTGCAAGAGAAGAACTCTCGACAACTATGAAGATTCGAGATGTTATAGGTGTCCACACACAAATGTAACAAGTGTTATGGTGATAGGTTATGTATATTATGTCATTGTTTTCCGACTTGTGTGTGAGTCGGGGATGGGGATATTTGTGTAAACTTTGATGGTGATATAGTTCTAAGTAGGGGTGTCATTCGGGTCAACCCGACCCGATAAGCCTCTATCGGGTCGGGTCTATCGGGTTTTCAGAAAATAAAAATTAACCCGCAACCCGATCCGATAAGGAATCGCGTTATCGGGTTCGGGTCTATCGGGTTATCGGGTTCGGGTTATCGGGTTCGGGTTATCGGGTTTAGTTCAAAAATTATAAAACTTTTAATGTGTTATTATAGCTTATCGGGTTATCGGGTCAACCCGATAACGAAATTATTAAGACCCGCAACCCGACCCTATAAGGCTATCGGGTTATCGGGTTGATCCGATAACCCGATAAGGTGTATTGGACCCGAATCAACCCGACCCTATAAGGCCTTATCGGGTTCGGGTCGGGTCGGGTCGACCCATATGACACCCCTAGTTCCAAGTATTATATTTGTGTGAGCTTGGATGGTGATGTAGATCCAAGAAGTCTTGTAACTAGATTAGTTCATGTATTTGATGTGAGGAGAGTGATGTCCTAGCGTGTAGGTTAGGACTTGTCGAGTCATTATGTAAAGACTTGGATCGGGTGATGATCCAAGTGTGTGAAGGCTTGACTCGGGTGAAGAATCAAGTGAGTCATGTGTGTGAAGGCTTGGTTCGGGTGAAGAACCAAGTATGTCAAATAAGTGAAGGCTTGGATCAGGTGAAGATTCAAGTTGGACAAGAGTGCTTGTTCGTGTGGCCACGTGGGCCTTGAAATAGATTGGTTCTAGATATGATTAGAACTCGACATTATGCTTAGTGTTGTTAAGCCTTGTGTAAGCATGTTGTGGAAAACTAGAAGGGGGGGGGGGGGGGTTGAATAGTTTTACGTCTTTTTAATTTGTTACAAAAGATTGTTTGAAAGTTTTCTTTGTTTTCAAAAATTTAGATTCGATACTATGTGATATCAAGTCTTGCACAATATGAACAACAATAAATATGTACGATAAAGGAATAATAATGTAAGTAAAGAAATAAATGAGAGATGGAAAGATCGAACCGCGAAACAAGAGATTTATAGTGGTTCGGCTACAAGGTCACCTTCCTTGCCCTACTCCACTCCCCGAGCACCTAACTCGAGAGTTTTCTTCACTATGTCAACAAGCTCCCTTATGGCGGAGAAAACCTTACACACCAATTTACACACCACAACTTCGTCACAACTTGATCACAACTTCTACATAACTTCTTCACACCAATCTTCTTCACACCAATACTTCTTCACACCTTTCTACTTCACACCTATCTACTTCACACCAATCTTCTTCACACCTTTCTACTTCACACCAATCTTCTTCACACCTTTCTACTTCCTAACTCTACTTCTTCACAACAAACTACTAACTTATCACACTACTTATATACCTAGTTAAACTATCTTCTATCAAATATTCACAACTAATTACACAAAGAGATAGATACAATGGATGATGCTCTAACAACTTAGATGTGGAGATCACAACAAGTTGTAATACTTCTTGTCTTGAGGGATAGAAGTATTCTTCTCTTGCACTTGAGAGGATGATGTTTGGATCACTTTGAAACAAAGATTTATGAATGTATGATCAAAGAATTAAGAGAATGGAAATGGAGATCTAGAACAGAAAGTTTAAGAGTGCAAAAGGTGGGGAAAAATTCCAGATTTAAGGTGGTATTTATCGGCAAAAATTTCTGACAACTGGAGCGTGCCGGTCCCCTTAAATCATGGCCGGTCCCCTTAATTTTAAGGGGACCGCCCCTTATAATTAAGGGGGCCGCCCAGCTGTAACGGCCAGAAACTTTGTCTTTTAGTGGGGAAAGCTTATTTGGTGAAAAACTAACTGATTTTGGTTAAAAATTCGAATTCATATATTTAGTATGAATAAAACATTTTTCTTTATTACCAAAAGTGTTTTTTCAAAAATATATAATATGTTTATATAACTAAATAAACTTTGTAATAATTAATTAAATACCCCTTTGATCATGATTGCACTAAACACTTTGTTTATTCATACCTTAAGTGATTTGGATGTAAAGAGAATGTTAATCACTAAATACTTGTTTATGTCATAAATTTTAGTTCAATGGGTTTATGTTTTGTAATAATCAAAACATAGAGATATTGATAATATGTTAATAATGTTTTTAGGCATTATTTATGTCAACAATCTCCCCTTTTTTGATTATTACAAAACCTTAAACTCAATAGGTCTAAAATTTATTTTTAGACAAGTATTTTAGAGTTTACTATTCTCTTCTCCCCCTTTTTGTAAAATAAAAAAGGTTAAACCAAGTAAGCTTCATAGAAGAAGTTAAATGGGTAGAATGCTCCCCCTTGATGTATGCTCCCCCTCATTTGAGAGCACCAAGGAAACGAGCTATGGAAAGCTTGGCTACAAAAATATGTGAAAAGAACAAGACATATATATGCAAAGCAACAATCATGCAAATAAAAATAGATTCACTCAAGCATATATAATCATAGAAATGATTAGCATTACAACATTCAATATGCTTGAAGCATATTGATTACAATAAAACAAAAGAAAATACATAGTCCTATATTGCCTAAGAGAGCACTTGGATTTGCTTGCAACCCACGGTTGATTGTTTTATTTACTTGAAGGAGAACATAAGCATAGAGCTTAGTTGTTAGATGGAGAGGGATATGGAGTGGGGTATGGAGCAGAAGAGGTGGATCTTATGATGTTGTATCGAGTTAAGGGTGGTATTGGATGAGGACGAGTGAGAAGATATTCAATCCAAGAAATATCTTCACTCAAGTAGAGAATTTGTTTTTGAAGAAAGATGCAACAAGGGCAATAATGAGTGTGGTTTGTAACTTGATCCAAGTTGAGAGAGTGGGATAGGCAATTGTCATAGGGTGATGATGGAGGTTGCCCTTTGTTGCGTTGTGCACAATGCATATCAAGGAGATCACTAAGATAATGGATTTGGTTTATTTCATCACGGAACTTTTGCTTTTCCGTGCCAATGTGGAGAGAATCATTGTGTTGATATGGATGAATTGGGTTTGTGTAGTTGGAATTGTAGTTTGATGGTTGATCAAACTTGTATGGATCATTATAAGTGGTTGGAGGATGAGATGTGTAGATTGGCATGAAAGAGGATGTTTGGCCAATATTGTATGGTTTGTAAAGAGGATCAAATGAATGTCCTTGTGGATTTGGTGTAAAGTTTGGGAAGTAAGTGGTTGGAGGTGTTGAGTGATTTCCAACTTAATTAGTTATGATGGATTTGTTTCGAGGGCTTTTTCTTCGCCAAACGGTTTTCCGTCATCCTTGCTAGCTTTGAGGCTTTTGGTTTTGGTTTGTTTGGAGAAGTCATGAAGGGATTAATGGAGAGTGTTGAAGATTGGGGATATTTATAGTGTAAGATTTGTGTGTGTTATGGATGGATAAAGTTTGTTTGGGAGATTAGGACAAGATATGTTGGTGAAAATTGGGAAATGTAGGTTGAAATGGGCTAAAAAGCAGAAAAGATTCTGTAAACCCGTCCAACAGATGGCCGGTCCCCTTAATTAGGGGGCGGTCCCCTTAATAATTAAGGGGCCGCCCATCTGGTGATTTCCAGATTGCCATAATTGGGTTTTTGGCAGAAAATTTGCAGAAAGGTTCTGTTTTTGGATTTGGATTCAAGTAAGTTTAATTCCTTTAGGCAATATAGCATCTAATCTAATCATGATATAGCATGCATGCAAAAACACTTAAGTAAAAAAAAAACAAACAAGCAACAAATAATAAGCTAGAGGAGACAAATAAAGGCAAGAACACTTAATCTTCCTAAGGCAACTATCTTAGATCAAAGGCAAAGGTAACTAGTGAGTCAAAAATCTAGTGATGAAACAAGATGACAACATTATGAGTGATTTTGTCCTAGTGTGTGCCTATATGCAACAAATGTGGAGTTGTGATTGTTTCGACTCCTAAATGAAAAGAAAAAAATTTCTTAAGAAACAATCCAAAATCTCCTTGATTTGATTTTTGCTCGATCATGAATGTCAAAGATATATATTAGATTATATACTTTGACAATTTATGTGAGAGTTTATGCATGATTTCGGAAAAAGGTTTTTAGCATTTGTCAGCAATGTAAGGAAAATGATGTTCATGTAATTCCTAGATGTGAGAATAGTTAAAAAAAATTTGTTGACATAAATAATGCCTAAAAACATTATTAAGTTTTTATCAATATCTCTATGTTTTGATCATTACAAAATATAACCTCAAAGAACTAAAACTTATGACATAAACAAGTATTTGGTGATTAATATTTCTCTTTACATCCAAATCACTTAAGGTATGAATAAACAAAGTGTTTAGTGCAATGTATGATCAAAGGGGTATTTAATTAACTAATACAAAGTTTATTTAATTATATAATCTTATTATATATTTTTGAAAAACACTTTTGGTAATAAGGAAAAATGTTTTAATCATACTAAATATATGATTTCAAATATTTAACCAAAATCAGTTAGTTTTTCACCAAATAAACTTTCCCCACTAAAAGACAAAGTTTCTGGCCGTTTCAGCTGGGCGGCCCCCTTAATTATAAAGGGCGGTCCCCTTAAATTTAAGGGGACCGGCCATGATTTAAGGGGACCGGCCACGCTCCTCTGTCAGAAACTTTTGCCTATAAATACCACCTTAAACCTGGATTTTTTCCCCACCTTTTGCACTCCAGAACTTTCTGTTCTAGATCTCCATTTCCAATCTATAAATCCTTTGATCATACATTCTTAAATCTTTGTTTCAAAGTGATCCATACATAATCCATTCAAGTGCAAGAGAAGAATACTTCTATCCCTCAAGACAAGAAGTATTACAACTAGTTGTGATCTCCACATCTAAGTTGTTTGAGCATCATCATTGATTATTATTTCATAGTGTGATTAGTTGTGAATATTTGTTAGAGAATAGTTGAGAAAAAGATAAGTTAGGAAGAAGATTGGTGTGTAGAAGAATTGGTGTGTAGAAGTATTGGTGTGTAGAAAATCGGTGTGTAGATTAATGGTGTGTAGAAGATAGGTGTGAAAGAAGTGGTGTGATTAAGTAGTGAATTGGTGTGTACTAGTTGTGATCTAGGTGTGAAGATATTGTGGTGTGTAAATTGGTGTGTAAGGTTTTCTCCGCCATAAGGGAGCTTGTTGATATAGTGAAGAAAACTCTCGAGTTAGGTGCTCGGGGAGTGGAGTAGGGCAAAGAAGGTGCCTTGTAGCCGAACCACTATAAATCGCTTGTCTCTCGGTTTGATCTTTCCATCTTTTACTTATTTCATTACTTACATAATTATTGCTTCATAGTATATATACTTAGTGTTGTTCATATTGTGTATAACTAGATTTCATATACCATCGAATCTATATTTTATAAATCAACGAAAACTTTTGAACAATTTGTTTTATAACAATTAAAACGACGTAAAACTATTCAACCCCCCCTTCTAGTTTTCCACAATTGGTATCAGGAGCCACGTCTAGCAAGATTTTTAAAATATATTGTATTTTAAAACTTGTAACGATCAATGGAATCTGAAAAATATTTAAAAGGGCAATCTATGCAAAGACCACCACTATTTGAAAGTGATGGATTTTTATATTGGAAAAATAGATTCGAAACCTATGTGAAATCAAAAGATCTTGATCTTTGGCATATTATTACCTTTGGTGATTTTCCTCCTATTCAATATAATGTTGAAACTAAAATGGATGAAATTGTAGATTTTGAAAAACAAAATGATGATTTGAAAAAGAAACTAGCAAAAAATAATGAGGCTAAAATGGTTATTTATAATGCGTTACCACGTAAAAAATATGAAAGAATTTTTATGTGTAAAACCGCAAAAGAAATTTGGGATTCTTTACTAATCACTCACCAAGGTAATAGTCAAGTTAAAGATAACAAAATAGATCTTCTTGTACATCAATATGAACAATTTACGATTCCGGAAGAGGAATCAATTGATAATGCTTTTGCTAAATTTAACACCATCATCACAAGTTTAAAAGCACTTGATGAGACATTTTCTAGTAAAAATTGTGTTAGGAAATTTCTTAGGGCATTACATCCGAAATGGCGAGCTAAAGTCACGGCTATTGAAGAATCAAAGAATTTGATGACATTATCACTAGATGAGCTTATCGGCAACTTGAAAGTCCATGAAGAAATTATAAGAAGAGATTTGGAAACGGTCAAAGTCAAGAAAGAACAAATCAAATCCATTGCTCTAAAAGCCAAAATGGAACCTTGTGAAGATGATGATTCAAGTGACGAGAGTGAAGATGAAGAATATGCGATGGCCGTAAGAGAATTCAAGAAATTCTTCAAGAGACGAGGAAGATTCACTAGATCACCACGTGACGAAAGAAAGGTGTTCCAAAGAAATAGGAGTGATAATTACGTGAAAAGAAAGTGCTTTAGATGTGGAAGTCCAAATCATCTCGTTGGAGAATGTTTAAAGCCGCCGGGTTATGAAAATCAAAGCGCATTTGTTAGTGGAACATGGAGTGATAGTGATAAAGAAGAAGTGGAAAAACCAAAAGAAGAAAAGTGCTTTGTGGCAAATGCAACCGACGAAATATGCCTTGGAATTGACTTGGAGCCTGACGAATGGATCAAGGATAGCGGATGTTCGAGGCACATGACGGGGAATCGCAAGCTATTCTCTACATACAAGGCATACAATGGAGGTAACGTTATTTTCGGTAATGACTTGCGTGGAAAAATTATTGGCAAAGGTACGATTTCTCAAGACTCACTTACTATTGAAAATGTTGAACATGTAAATAATTTAACATATAACTTACTTAGTGTAGGCCAAATATGCGATAATAAATGTAGAGTTATCTTTTCCGAAGAAGATAGCGAAATAGTTAAGAATGGAAAAATTATAGGTAGAGGTATTAGGAAAGGAGGAGTATATGTTATGAAACTAGGAAACAAACCTGAAGATAGGATATGCCTAACGACCCTAGATGAAAACTCTACATTGTGGCATAGGAGATTAGGACATGCTAACATGCAACAAATACAATCTTTGGCCTCTAAGGAATTAGTTAGAAATTTGCCTAATCTAAAATATGACAAGCATTTTTGTGATGCATGCAAAATTGGAAAACAAGCTCATGCTAGTCACAAAGCTAAGAATATAGTATCCACTACTAGGTGCCTAGAATTATTACATATGGATCTTTTTGGTCCATCCGCTGTGCGGAGCTATGGAGGAAACAAATATACCTTAGTAATAGTAGATGACTACTCACGATACACGTGGACTAGGTTTTTAAGTGACAAAACCCAAGCCTTTGAAAAATTCGAAATATTTAGTAAAATGATTCAAAATAAATTAGGATGCTCAATAGTTGCCATTAGGACGGACCATGGTAGGGAATTTGATAACGAAATACAATTCGAAAAATATTGTGAGTTAAATGGAATATCTCACAATTTCTCCACTCCTCGTACTCCTCAATCAAATGGGGTAGTAGAAAGAAAAAATAGGTCACTACAAAAAATGAGTAGAACTATGTTAAATGAACAATCCATTCCACAAAAATTTTTGTGTCACGCCGTAGATACATCGACTTATATTTTAAATAGGGTATCAATTAGAAGAATTCTAGGAAAAACTCCTTATGAGTTATTAAGAGATAGAAAACCAAACTTAAGCTACTTTAGGGTATTTGGAAGTAAATGCTATATTTTAAACACTAAGGACTACCTCACTAAGTTTGATCCAAAATCATATGAAGGAATATTTTTAGGATACTCACAAAATAGTAAAGCATATATAATACTTAACAAACACTCCATGAAAGTAGAGGAATCACTAAATGTAACATTTGATGAAACACCACCACCTCCTAAAACGCTACCTTTAGAAGATGATAATTTAGTCGAAGATGAAGCTATTGAGGTTAGTAAAACAAAACCCATAGGAAATGATAATGAAGACATCCACTTAGAAAATAACGAAACTGTTAATATTAAAGAATCTAGATCACATCCATTAGATAATATAATAGGACATCTTAACCAAAGAACCCTTAGGTCACAAGCCCAAGATAAAAACAACTTCTTTTGTTTCCTCTCAGCAATAGAACCTAAGAATATTAGTAAGGCTTTAAAGGATGAAAGTTGGATTATAGCTATGCAAGAAGAATTAAATCAATTTAAGGCAAATGATGTTTGGGAACTAGTCCCAAATCCAAAGGATATGACCATCATAGGAACCAAATGGGTATATAGAAATAAGTTAGACGAGAATGGAATAGTTACTAGGAATAAAGCTAGGTTAGTTGCCCAAGGTTATAATCAACAAGAAGGAATTGATTATGATGAAACTTATGCCCCCGTAGCTAGACTAGAATCAATTAGGATATTACTTGCCTATGCTTGCGCCCTAGATTTTAAGTTATTTCAAATGGATGTGAAAAGTGCATTCCTTAACGGTTTTATCAATGAGGAGGTATATGTGGCACAACCTCCAGGATTCATTGACTTCGCAAAACCTGATTATGTTTATAAGTTAAAGAAAGCTTTGTATGGACTCAAACAAGCTCCCAAAGCTTGGTATGATCGATTAAAAGCTTTTCTTATTGAACATGATTATTCCATGGGAATGGTAGATAACACTCTTTTCACTAAAAGGAAAGACCCAAATCTCATCATTGTTCAAATATATGTTGATGACATTATATTTGGATCGACTTGTCAAGACATGTGTGATGAGTTTGCCAAAATCATGCATGATGAGTTTGAGATGAGTATGATGGGTGAACTTAACTTCTTCATAGGATTACAAATAAAACAATTAGATGATGGAATATTCTTTAACCAATCTAAGTACATTAAGGAAATGCTTAAGAAATTTGGCCTAGAAGACTCAAAACCCATGAAAACACCCATGTCTACGGAGGTAAAGCTCACAAAGGACGATGAAAGTGAGTCCGTAGATAACACCAAGTATAGAGGAATGATAGGTAGTTTACTATACTTGACGGCAAGTAGACCCGATATCATGTTTAGTGTCTGCCTTTGTGCCCGTTTTCAAGAGGATCCCAAAACCTCTCACCTAGAAGCGGTTAAGCGTATCTTCCGATACGTTAAAGGCACTATACACTTAGGATTATGGTATCCTAAGGAATCCGGCATAGAAACCATTGTCTATGCGGATTCGGATCATGCGGGAGACTACGTAGATAGAAAGAGTACTAGCGGTATTTGCACGTTTATGGGATGTTGTCTAACGTCTTGGTTTTCGAAAAAGCAAACCGCTCTTGCTATCTCTACCACCGAAGCCGAATATGTAAGCGCCGGAAAGGCATGTCAACAAGCACTATGGATGAAACAAGCTCTCGTAGACTATGGCATTAGGTTAGAAAATGTCCCAATTATGTGCGATAACAAAGGTGCGATAGATTTAAGCAAAAATCCGGTACAACACTCTAGGACTAAACACATAGAAATACGTCACCATTTTCTTAGGGATAATGTACAAAAAGGAAATATATCTATAGAAAAGGTTGCATCGGAAGACAATATTGCGGATATATTCACAAAACCCCTTAAGCGTGAATTATTCAACCACTTGCGTTTAGGATTAGGAATGATGGAACAAGTTGACTAAATTACATTGAATTAATTCTAAGTTATACTTGCATGAAAATTTATTTTTCTTTCATTCCATCTTCTCTGAGTCTAGGAATCTATTTCGCACAAAACTTAAGATTGAGAAGATTTATTTTCTTTGCATAAATTTTTTTTTAAAAAACTCAATCAATTCTCTCTAATCTTTATTCTCACAATCTATGAATCACATGAAAATCATTTTCATTGCATTGTTGACTAATTCTAAAAACATTGTATTTCAAAATCATGCATAAACTCTCACATAAATTGTCAAGGTATATAATCTAATATATGTCTTTGACATTCATGATCGAGCAAAAATTGAATCAAGGAGATCATTTGGATTGTTTCTTAGGATCGTTATTTCTTTTTACTTCTAGGTGTCGAAACAATCACAACTCCACATTTGTTGCATATAGACACTCACTAGGACATATTCACTAGTAATGGTGTCATCTTGATCCATCATTAGTCTTTCACTCACTAATTGCCCTTGCCTTTAATTCAAGATAGGTGCCTTAGGAAGCTTAAGTGTGCTTGCATTTACTTACCTCCTATTGCTTATTATGTGTTGATTATTTGCTCTTGTGCCTATGTGTTTTTGCATGATATCTAATGTTAGATTAGATGCTATATTGCCTAAAGGAATTGAACTTGCTTGAATCCAAGTCCAAAAACACAACCTTTCTGCAAATTTTCTGCCAAAAACCCAATTCTGGCAATCTGGAAATCACCAGATGGGCGGCCCCCTTAATTATGTAAGGCGGCCCCCTTAATTTTAAGGGGACCGCCCCCTAATTAAGGGGACCGGCCATCTAATGGTCGGGTTTACAGAATCTTTTCTGCTTTTTAGCCCATTTCAACCTACATTTCCCATTTTTCACCAACACATTTTGTCCTAATCCTCCAAACAAACTTTATCCATCCTTAAACACACAAATCTTACACTATAAATAACCCCAATCCTCAAAGCTCTCCATTCATCCCATCATGAACTCTCCAAACAAACCAAAATCAAAAGCCTCAAGGCTAGCAAGGATGACGGAAAAACCCGTTTGGCGACGAAAAAGTCCTCGAAACAAATCCATCATCACAAATGAAGTTGGAAATCATTCCTCACCACCAACCTCTTATTTCCCAAACTTTGCATCAAACCAACAAAGGCATTCATTTGATCCACTTTACAAACCATACAACATTGGCCAAACATCTTCCTTCAAGCCAAACTACACCTCTCAACCTCCAACAACTTATAATGATCCATGCAAGTTTGATCAACCATCAAACTACTCAAACCCAACTCATCCATACCAAACCTATGATCCCCTCCACATTGCCACGGAAAAACACAAGTTTCGTGATGAAATAAACCAAATCCATGATCTTAGTGATCTCCTTGCTATGCATCTTGCACAATGCAACAAAGGGCTACCTCCATCATCACCCTATGCAAATTGCCTTCCCCACTCTCTTAACTTGGATCAAGTTACAAATCACACTCACTTTTGCCCTTGTTGCATATTCCTTCAAAAACAAATCCTCTACTTGAGTGAAGATATTTCTTGGATTGAATATCTTCTCACTCGTAATCATCCAATACCACCCTTAACACGATACAACATCGTGAGATCCACTTTTTCCGCTCCATACAACACCCCATATCCACCTCAATCAAACATCTAAGCTCCATGCTTATGTTTTCCTTCAAGCAAATAAAACAAATCAACCATGGGTTGCAAGCAAGTCCAAGTGCTCTCTTAGGCAATATAGGACTATATCTTTTATTTTGTTTTATTGTAATCAATATGCTACAAGCATATTGAATGTTGTTATGCTAATTATTTCTATCATGCTTGAATGAATCTATTTTTATTTACATAATTGTTGTTTTTGCATATATATGTGTGTTGTTCTCTTCAAAATATTTTTGTAGCCAAGATTCCAATTGCTCGTTCCCTTTGTGCTATCAAACGAGGGGGAGCATACATCAAGGGGGAGTTCTCTACCCGTTTAAACTTCTTTCACGAAGATTATTCGGCCTAACCTTTTTGATTTTACAAAAAAGGGGAGAAGAGAAATGGTAAACTCTATAATACTTGTCTAATAACAAGTTTTAAATCTTTTGAGTTTAAGGTTTTGTAATAATCAAAAAGGGGGAGATTGTTGACATAAATAATGCCTAAAAACATTATTAAGTTTTTATCAATATCTCTATGTTTTGATCATTACAAAATATAACCTCAAAGAACTAAAACTTATGACATAAACAAGTATTTGGTGATTAATATTTCTCTTTACATCCAAATCACTTAAGGTATGAATAAACAAAGTGTTTAGTGCAATGTATGATCAAAGGGGTATTTAATTAACTAATACAAAGTTTATTTAATTATATAATCTTATTATATATTTTTGAAAAACACTTTTGGTAATAAGGAAAAATGTTTTAATCATACTAAATATATGATTTCAAATATTTAACCAAAATCAGTTAGTTTTTCACCAAATAAACTTTCCCCACTAAAAGACAAAGTTTCTGGCCGTTTCAGCTGGGCGGCCCCCTTAATTATAAAGGGCGGTCCCCTTAAATTTAAGGGGACCGACCATGATTTAAGGGGACCGGCCACGCTCCTCTGTCAGAAACTTTTGCCTATAAATACCACCTTAAACCTGGATTTTTTCCCCACCTTTTGCACTCCAGAACTTTCTGTTCTAGATCTCCATTTCCAATCTATAAATCCTTTGATCATACATTCTTAAATCTTTGTTTCAAAGTGATCCATACATAATCCATTCAAGTGCAAGAGAAGAATACTTCTATCCCTCAAGACAAGAAGTATTACAACTAGTTGTGATCTCCACATCTAAGTTGTTTGAGCATCATCATTGATTATTATTTCATAGTGTGATTAGTTGTGAATATTTGTTAGAGAATAGTTGAGAAAAAGATAAGTTAGGAAGAAGATTGGTGTGTAGAAGAATTGGTGTGTAGAAGTATTGGTGTGTAGAAAATTGGTGTGTAGATTAATGGTGTGTAGAAGATAGGTGTGAAAGAAGTGGTGTGATTAAGTAGTGAATTGGTGTGTACTAGTTGTGATCTAGGTGTGAAGATATTGTGGTGTGTAAATTGGTGTGTAAGGTTTTCTCCGCCATAAGGGAGCTTGTTGATATAGTGAAGAAAACTCTCGAGTTAGGTGCTCGGGGAGTGGAGTAGGGCAAGGAAGGTGCCTTGTAGCCGAACCACTATAAATCGCTTGTCTCTCGGTTTGATCTTTCCATCTTTTACTTATTTCATTACTTACATAATTATTGCTTCATAGTATATATACTTAGTGTTGTTCATATTGTGTATAACTAGATTTCATATACCATCGAATCTATATTTTATAAATCAACGAAAACTTTTGAACAATTTGTTTTATAACAATTAAAACGACGTAAAACTATTCAACCCCCCCCCCCCCCCCTTCTAGTTTTCCACAAAATTGATTAGGTTTTTACAAAAGAGTATATGCAAAGAAAATAATATTTCCCAATCTTTAATTTTGGGCGAAATAGAATCCTAGACTCAGAAATGGAGAAGTGGAAGAAAAGTAAATTATATGCAAATTTTATGCAAGAAAATTTTTTTGTCTAAATGCAATAGAATTTAGTCAACTTGTTCCATTATTTCTAATCCTAAACGCAAGTGATTGAATAATTCACGCTTAAGGGGTTTTGTGAATATATCCGCAATGTTATCTTCCGATGCAACTTTTTCTATAGATATGTTTCCTTTTTGTACATTATCCCTAAGGAAGTGGTGGCGTATTTCTATATGTTTAGTCTTAGAGTGTTGCACCGGATTTTTACTTAAATCTATCGCACCTGTGGAAAACTAGAAGGGGGGGGGGGGGTTGAATAGTTTTATGTCCTTTTAAATTTATTTCCAAAATATTTTGTAGGTTATAAAAACTTTCGATTCGATCTTAAGTGAGTTCAAGCAACAACCAATATAAGCAAGTCTAAACTAATATTGAAAGTATTGAAATATAATGAAGAAAAGATAGAGTTAGAAAGATCAAACCACAACACGTGAATTTATAGTGG
>JARVZY010010954.1:0-26000 GCA_030686995.1 Artemisia argyi | reverse complement strand
ACTAGCCTAGTTGGTCATTCTATATTGCTAAGTCTATGTTCTCTATTAAACTTTTCTATCGCTTCAAGTGGGGTGACGAATTGACGATATTCACTAGGCTCCTTTGGTCAATTCGCCTAGCCTATCTCCCTAGAATCTTTTCCAGAACCAAAGGCACGACCCTCTGTAAGTAAGCGGAAGTACGGTAGACTCGTTTGAGTCATTAAGTGCCACTACATGCTAGATTCATCTTTGTATGGCCCGGCCTCTCGGATCTTAGACCACGCATCTAACTTCTTAAGTTTGTCCAACCCGGAGGGTGATCCTATGGTCAATTAGCACACAAGGAATTGGTCGTAGCTACGGTCAATCTCAGCAACCCCTCACAACCTAACTACACTAGGGTCTTTTGGTCAATTTTCCTAGTGTACCAAGTACAACCGGTTCTTTAAAACTACCGAAACTAGAGGATCTATCGATAAACTAAGCATGCACACACTAGAAGCAATAATAAAAGTACGAAAACATAATTAAAACAATATAAGAATCATAACTAGGCTAGCACCAATGGTGCTTAGCCGATCATATTATAAAGTACAGTCGATTCAATGTTTTGCATGTAAATGGAAGACATGAATTCGAAAATGTAATTAAAATAATAATTGCTAAAACTTATGGTTGTTATGGCGTGATCTCTCCCTTGGAAATGCTTTGTATGCTGCTATATATCGTCCTTCTAAACCCTCCATTCGTTCTCTGACTTTTTGTGGTGTGGAAGATGTGTCAAATGCAGAATTTAGGGCTGGTATTTATAGGCCCGACATAGCTACGGCGTAGCCCCATACATTGGTTACGTCGTAGCTAGTGTAATATTGAAACGATCTTATCCATTCGTGATGTCTACGGCGTAACTATGATAAATTGTTACGCCGTAACCATTTTAGGGTTTCACTTACGTCGTAGTCCTCTTGTGTGGTTACGCCGTAATCTCGTCATAATCTTGGATCTCGTACTGTTTCTTAACCACGTCGTAACTTTTTAACATAGTTACGACGTAGCCTTCTATGCACTGAAATTCTTCTACGTCTTTAATTTATTATGGCGTAACCAAATGTGATAGTTACGCCGTACCTCTTGATCAGCATTGACTTAGGCTTCAAGTTTGAATACTTAGCTACGGCGTAAAGGAGAGTATGAGTTATGCCATAGCTTCTTCTTAGCATACTTAAATGTTTCTTTGTAAGCTCTTTTCCAATCCAGCGTCTCTTTTGCTCCTATGCTCATTAATAACCTGAAAACGAAATATAAAGAAATCAAAGCATATATCTTAAAAACAATACAAATAATTATTAGGGGGAAATTGACACTTAAATATCCGAACTATTTGATGTCATCAACATACTTCTCTAACCTCTTTCTAAATACTCATTTGCATATAATCCTTTACATACTCTTTGATCATTCCACTTGTTTTATAACTCATTACGCGTGATCCGTTATTTACCACTTTGTGTACACGTGAAGAACACAAGAAGATCATCAAGCATCTAAGTGTTGTAGTTAGTAGTGTGTATGTCTATACTTAGTTGTTTAACTTTGTATATTGTTGTTGTGTCATTATACTCCACCATCGTACACCAAAGTTGTTAGTCATCATTATACACCAACTTAGAGGGATTGGTTAGTATTTTAGGTCTTAAAATACGTTGTGAAGAAAGGTTGGTCTTACCTTGAGAAAGACCCGATATCTAGCTTAGTATCAGTAAAGAATTTAAAATGAAGAAATCAAATTCCATAGAATTTTAAATTCTGAGTAATTTAATATCATAGAAATTAAAATTCTCTTACGTATTTGGTTGTTAAAATTTTGTCTATTTTACATCCTTGACTTTTGATGGATAAAGATGGAAATTTAAATTTCCCACTCTTTCAAGGAATTTGAAGTACAACTATTTAAGCCATTTTGTGGAAATTAAATGTTTGAATAAACTAACCAAACAGACGTGACATGGAATTTCAAATTTAAATGCCTCCTAATTCCAAACAGACATGACATGTCCGTTTGGTTCGCAGAATGTTTTCAGTGTAATTCGAATCTGTCTATGGAATTGAAATGTGAAAGAATTGGAATTTGCAAAAACTAACACGTGTTTAGTTGGAAGAAAATGAAATGGAAAAAATTAATTATATCAAAATACTTCAAGTTTTATTTAGATTAAAATTGATACTTTTTATAAGGACAAATAATTAAAATTTTAAATAATATTATATAAACTAATATGTTAAAAACAATTATTATATTTAACATTATTTCAATAACTAGTATTTTTGTATAAAAGTAGAGTTATAAAAAAATAATTAATTTAAATTTAAATAATAATAATAATATAAAATAGTAATAATAATAAAATATTAAAAATTATTTTTAATAACAACAACAACAACATAACATTTCACTCATTTTGCTATTGGAATATTAAAACCCGCATAAATGAGATTCGAATGATTTTATTTCATTCCATTTATCAATCAAACACATTAAGGAATGAAATTCAGATTTTGAATTTCTTGAAATTTTGCAACCAAACACGTTAAAGAACAAAATCAGATTTGAATTTTGTGAATTTCATCAGAATTCTGAAGATCCCACAAACCAAACAAGAACTTAGTGTATTTGTATTGGAAAAAGCAAAAAGTAATTAATGTATAAAGAGATAAGTACAAAAAGGGACAATATCTTTTTTTGTTTCTTAAAATGGTCATTTTTAAGGCTCTTTCTAAAATGGTTATACTTAAATGATCAACTTCGCAACTCCATCCAAATCTTGACACGTGTCAACTTTGTTAATTTTTATTGGCCAACAAAATCTAGTACAAGTGTTCTACCGACGGCTGCTTAACCGGAGGCTGAGCAGTTGAGTATGTGATTATATATACCTTTTATCTTTCCTGATGTACTTTGCACGTGATTATGTGTACCTTTTAGTACCCGGCCTCCAATTGAGCAGTTGAACAGCCGTCGGTTAAGCACCTATACTTGTTTTATAAAAATTAACAAAGTTGACACATGTCAAGATTTAGATGAAGTGACGGAGTTGAGCATGACCATTTTAGAAAGAGTTTTAGAAAATGACTATGTTGAGAACCTAAAAAAGATATTGTTAATTTATTTATTTATTTATTATCTTTTTTTTCATGTATAAACTACAAACCATACAAGCTCTATTTAATAGATGAAAGTATATTTAATTGAGGGTAATTTTTTTTCTCCTGTATAAGCCTAAGGGGGCGTTTAGTTGGAGTAAATTCAAGGTAATTGAGGGGATTTGAAATTAAAATTGCCTCAATTGTCTTTTTTGGTTCACAATAAATATGTGCGCCCAGGAATTTTCATTTCATTTCTTAGTATCGGTCATTTATAATCCCTCCACTTGTAAAGCATTTTCATTTCTTTAAAGTTTTAAATAGCACAATTTAAAAATCTCGAACCGAACGGCTCGTTAGAACTTTGTGCAATTTAAAATGAATCACAATGCTATATGACATTATGACACACGCACCCACAGAAATACAAAAACACCCTTCTAATTAAACACATGTACCCGTCTTCTCTGTATCCCACTCCAACCCACAAACACAAAAACACATGAACATACAAAAACACGCGCGCACACACAACATAATACATTTCGAATATTGATAAAAATATGCAAGCCAAAAGCATTACCCAACTAAAATCGTTTCAGCGAATCATCATATTACTCTAGTTAAAATATGAAAAAGTAGCATTCAAAGTAGACCAAATTTGTTATTATTAATATAGATATAAATCAAATAGCATGAATCGTGATTAGTATATTAAACTTGATATAATTCTAGTCCCTTTCAAAGATGATCTTAAATTCATTCTTTTTAAACTCGATCTTAAATTCTTGTTGATGCTGGATGCAACCCTCAAAGGTTAACCTTTTACTTCACTTGTTTCTATATACTCTCTCCATTTTAATATATATGTTTACGTTTTTATTTTATGATATTTCAAAATGGAGCTAATAAGTAATTGTAAAATTTTGTTCATTTCAAAAGTCGATATTTATTTTGGAGGAGTGCTAGACTCACTCACATTTTACAAAATTTTTCCCACACAATGAGGTGGAATGCATCTTAGCCACCCAATGCTCTCTCTTGATCAATTAATGCTCTCATATGAGTGGCTAAGATGCATGTCACCTCATTGTGTGAGAGAAATTTTGTAAAATGTGAGTGAGTCTAGCACTCCTCTTTATTTTGAGAGCGATCTTGTAGTAAAAAGCAGCCGGCCTAAGATGCTACATGACTCACACATAGCTGCAGAATTACAGAAAAACCCCTTTAGTTAACCACACGTGTACTCATCTTCTTTATATCACTCACTCCAACACACAAACACATAAACAAAACTCTCTCACACACAGACACACAAGCCATAATACATTTCGAATAATCATGTGTTGTAACCACGGTTTAATCTCAAGAATCCCAACAACACCACTACCACTCGTATCACCACGGACCCACTTCCCTATTCGACCCACAATCCATATTTTCTCACAAAAACATTTAGAATCATCATGTATTGTTGCAAGATCTTTTAAAACCAAAACACACGCCACAAAAGGTGGCAAAGCTCTCATATCTGAGCCAGTTATTATGGACGACTTAAGCTTTTATGAGCTTTTGGGTATACCAGAAACAGTTACTTCAGTTGAAATAAAGCAAGCTTATAAACAACTAGCTTTGAAGTATCATCCAGATGTTTCTCCACCGGATCGAGTTGAGGAGTATACACAAAGGTTTATTCGAGTACAAGAAGCTTATGAGACTTTGTCGGATCCTAATAGGAGAGCTTTGTATGATCAAAATAAGGCTATGGGAATTGGTATTCATTTTCGTAATAGGGTTTGCAATGATGAGGTATGAATTTGGTGATTATGCCTAATCTTTTTATGTTAATTTGGTAGCTTTTCTTGTTAGATCTAGCTAGTGGTGCTTGGATGGAAATTTATGATTAATTAATGATTTCTATGTGCTGATAAATTAGACAACCTAGAAAATTGCAAAAACCGTCCTTGTGGTTTGTTTAATTAGGGTGCGGAGTCCTATAACTTCGCAAATGTAGGTGCATTCGAAAATTTGCTTATGTGAGAAACTTTTAGTTTGAATATCATCTCTTAGTTTAAGTGATATCAAATCCAAAAGTTTCTCACAAAACTATGCTTGTATTTTCGAAGTTTTAGGTATTTCACCTTTGATTTGGACAAACTACATGGACGGTTTCTACAATTTACTCTTAAAATTTTAGATAACTGATACTGGTTTTAATGTATTCACTCCTCAGTCCTCATCTCATTAAGGAATTGAAAGTTGAGTATTTGACATCTAAATCATCAATAGTTTTACTATGTCCACACACTAGAAATTGTTTATTTATGACTTAAAAACGCAATAATTTGATAATTGACTTCACGATGCAATGCTAAAAAGATTTGTTTATGTAGGCTCGCATCATTCATGACCTCATAGCATATTTTGTTTGTTAATCTTGAAGTTTTTATAAGTTTTCGTTTCTTGTTTAATTCACTTTTAGCCAGATTAGTTTAATTTATTGCTTAATTGAGTAAGTTAGGCAGCCAGTTGTTGTAAATCTTAACCAATAAAAATTTCTTTGTCTTTGCTTAAACTATTTGATTTAGGTATCCCTCATTTTCATCAAAAATATATTTATAACGCTGTCTTGATCTTTATTTGGCTTATACGCATAGACTTTGCCCATCTTGCGCAACCAAATCATATAAATGTAGTCATTGAGAGATTAACATTGTGATAATTACTATGTACCCCGAAACAATGTGTCTGATCAACTCCATTTCTCTGTTTCTATTGTGTAAAATGAAATCAAATGAATGTAATTTATTCATCAATTTTATGCGACTAGTTTTATATTGGCTCAAGTTGACCATTTTCTATGTATGATACAGAAAATGAAGGAGAAAAGTGAATGGAGAGGCCTTTGGCAAAGTCAATTATCTGAACTACAAAGACGAAGCATGCATAAAGAATCTGGTAAAAACGCATCATGGGCAGCACGTATGCGCATGCAAAGAAACGAATCTCCATCATGATTTTAAACAAAGCGATTTCGTGTATATATATAGAGACACTACTACTAATTATGTTCGCTGGCCAGATGAATGCGTTATAAAGCAGATCCATCGGCAACTAAAGAAATGTATAGAAGTTAGTTATATATAGGAATACGTTCGCGTATATGGTTTAAACTACGTGATAATAAGAACCCGTTTTTAAACAATAGTTTTTGACCCTTTCAATTCTTGCGCTATTTACGTTCATTAAATCAAGGAAAAAGGCAGTAATGTTTTGGGTACTTGTTTATACATATTGAAAAGGGTAATAAGTATTTGTTGAACCCACTATAACGTGACTTGCTTGTCGTGATATAAGACTAGATTGGTATGCCATCAATTTTTGGGGCTGTATTTTTTGTGTGTCACAAAAAACAAAAAAAAAAAAAAAAAAAAAAAAAAGCAAAGCAACGTTCAAACATAATTGTCCTTATTTCAAGATATATTAATTTGAATCGTCTGGTGATGGATTCCTGGTCAGCTCAACCACTCGATCTAACTCATTGATTCGTGATTTTGTGGTCTGATTTTTTTTCGAAGATCAACGACTCGATCCAACTCATTGTTTTCAACTACATTAATGGTTGGTTTTATGTCTTGAATGCATTTTACTCCTACTTAGAACCAAAGGGCTTATACCTCATGTGTTGTGTTAATATTGTGACATATATAGTTGTATTCATTTGTTGTGTTAATATTGTGACATATATAGTTGGGGTCATTTGAAAAGTACACCTAAAATTGAATTTTACTCAACGATTGAGTCAAGAATTATGCAACTTTTAATTTTGGTCATGTGCGACCTGTGCTTTTATGCGACTCCATATATTACTTGACACGTGGCCTGACTACATGTTTCATTTCAACTATTCACTTATCATTTGATGACCCCACTAGTATTTTGTTTTTATCCGAACCAAGTGTGCGACTGACGGCTGAGTGTGCGACTGGCTAGGAAATCTTTCTAAGATTTCATCGGGAAGGAACAAAATTATTTAATAATATTTCCTAGCCGCCAGTCGCACACTTGCAAGGTCGAGCAACCGTCAGTCACACACTTGATTCGGATAAAACAAAATACTAGTGGGGTCAGCAAATGATTAGTGAATAGTTGAAATGAAACATGTAGTCAGACCACGTGTCAAGTAATATATGAAGTCGCACAGTAGCATAGGTCGCATATGACCAAAATTGAAATTTGCATAGTTCTTGACTCAATCGTAAAGCAAAATTCGATTTTAGGTGTAATTTTGGAATTAGCTCTTTCAATTTTTTGTTTACTTCTACTTAAAGTCATCCACAAATTGCCCCTTGTGAGGTGGTGAAATGTGAACCTGTCGATGTACCTGTAGTCGTTATCTATAGCGGGTCGATCTTGATGTGACGCAAAAGAGTTGAGATAGAAAATGGGTGTTGATAGTCTTTTTTGTTTTTCTTTTCTTTAAAATGATCATTATCAGAAAATAAGAGCACATATCTGAGGTCCTAGTTTGAACTGTAAATCAGGCTTTGTGGTGTTTAAGAAATGATATAAAAAGTTAAACAACCATCTATTTCAACGAATGGACTAGCACAGTTAAATTCAAGTTGTGTCACTCTGTCGGATCGATAACATAAGTAGAACCAGAATGTGCCCGTTGTGATTTGTATTCGATTATCAATTAGGACTTGTCTTGTTTTTACTTTTGTAATCCTTTCTGGCAGCTCCCTAGTGTTTTAATCTGTGTGATCTGTGCAAAACATAAGAGATATAAAAGATGTTTAAGAGATATTTACTCATTTTATAACTCAATACATAAATGATATGGCAAAACATAAAGATTTTCACTCTTTCTCACACACATAAATCATAACTAAATAACTATTACCTTTTGCTCTAAAACTATTTCTTTTAGGGTTAACAAAGATAAATACATCCGTAACTGACACCTACATTTGTTATAATTTCGGTATGTGTGGGTGGTAATAACCCCTAAATATTCTCTCGTGTTTGGCGAATTTTGGCGAAAAAACGAATCCCTCACATAACGATTTACCTCCTACGATTCTTAAACTTTAATTCTTTATTTGTTTTAATGATCGTGGGTCGGTGTCTTTTGTTGATTCGCTTTTTGTGTTGCCAAGATTTGCTATTGTTGAAGGCAAAACATTGATCTATCTCATTAATTCTTTATTATTGTTTTGTCAATTTGTGCATGGTTCTTTCATTCTAACTTCTAACTGATTGGTTGATATTACCTTGTTATTAATCTCACGTGGGTCGGTGTGAGGTTTAGATCGATCTGTTATTATTATAATTCCATTACTGTTCGATCTTATTATGGTGGGAGGTTAGTCTTTTGGTTCGTATTGCTATAAACCCTAATCGCTTAGATTAGGGTTTTTTTCTCTTTTTTGGTTTCGCATGCATGCTGCTGGTTTGATTATTTTTTTGCTTTGTGTACGTGGTGGTGAGAGATGGAAAGGGGTTTTTTGAGTCCTAAGCTTGGTAAGAAGGATACTTGTGTTCCAATGGTTGATGTTGATGTTTTGGTTGATAACGAGAACAAGGGTAACGATAAGGTTGTTTTGGATGATTTGGAGCATTCGTCCTCTCATGGTTCAAAACAGCCTAATGTGGAGCAATTAATTGCTAATGCGAATAAGAAGTTTGATGAAGCTATGACTAAAATTGATAGTGATATTGCTAATATGGCTTCATCTTCTGAGTTGAACAAGTCGTGTGGTATTGGGCTTCATTCTAACACTACTACTAGTGGTAATGGAGTTAAATCGGTTTCATACGTGGGTGTTGCTTCTAATGAATCCCAGAAACAACTATCTAATTTTCGGAGGTTAGAATGCAGCAAAAAGAAGGAAGATGTTGACCTTTTAGTCCCGATGCAAGTAGTGGAAGAGGTGAACATGAGGTTTGAGAATACTCTATACGGATACTTCCTTGGTCAACGTCTTGCTTTTCCTGTTGTTGATTATTATGTTCGCAATGCGTGGTCTAAGTATGGTGTACAAAAGGTTTTGATGAATGCTAAGGGGTTCTTTTTCTTCAAGTTTAACTCGAAGAAAGGTGTCGATGATGTTCTTGATAATGGTCCTTGGTTGATTCGTAATGTTCCTATTATTCTTAAACCATGGACATTGAACACAAACTTGCTTAAAGAGGATTTAACTAACATTCCTGTGTGGGTTAAATTCCATGATGTTCCTTTAGCTATGTTTTCGGATGACGGGCTTAGTCTTCTTGCTACTTTGATTGGGACGCCCAAAAGGTTAGATGCTTTTACCAGCCAAATGTGCAAGGAATCGTGGGGCCGTAGTAGCTTTGCTAGATGCATGATTGAAGTAAAGTCGGATGAGGTGCTTAGGGATAGCATTACTGTTGAGATACCTTTTCTTGATGGTACGGGTTCGACTATTGAGAAGATTCGGGTTGAATACGAATGGAAACCTCCGCGCTGTGATAAATGTAAGGTTTTTGGTCATACTATTATTGGTTGTCCGAAGGTTGTTGTTCCTCCAGTTCAACCTAGTAAGCCGGTTAATGATGGTTTCACGGCTGTAAATAACAAAAAGAAAGGTAAACAAGGTGGTTCTACATATCAGGGTAAAGGAGGCTTTACTAAACCTGTTGTGGGTAAGCAATTTCATTACCAACCCAAAAAGAACCCTCCTGAACCAAAGAAGGTGGATGGAAATATGAATAAGGCTTCTGATGTGGCTAGTACGAGTGGAACCAAGATCACTACCTCTAATCAGTTTGACGCTCTTAATATGGATGATACAGATGGTTTTGGTATTCCTAAGGTTGTTACTAACATGGATGTGGATGCTGGCAGTACAATGGAAGTTAATAAGGATGAGTCGGTTAAGACTGGTACTACATCACAAGTCCCTCTTGTGAGTGATATGCAAGAACCACTTTTGAGTGATTCTATGGGAACTATGGAAGTTGGTTCTACTCCTGTTGCTGAGAAAATTAGTAAGCTTGAAGAGTTACTGATCGATGGGAAAGCTATTCTTGTGGATGATGCTGGTCATCCTATTCCGTCTACCTCTGCCACTAAGAGGACTAACCCATTTTCGAAGGTGGGTGATATTGAGGTTTCTGATACTGATGAGGATGAGGTTCTTAACCCGTTCGATGAATCAGCAAATCTTTTTGGTAGTGGTCATGAGCGTGATGATATGTATGACTATGATGATTATTCGAAGCACACTTATGATCTTCCAGGGGAATTGGATGCTATTAATGCCATGTATGGTGTTAATCTGCAAAGTCGTAGGAAGTAGTTTATCTTTTGTCAGATTCTCTACTATCATGTGAGTAATGGCTTGTTTTCTTGTTTAGAAAATAGGAAGTATCTTGTTATGTAAGCTTTTCGCCTATGTAACGGGCTGAGATATGGGATTCACCCATCTCCGTTGTACTTAAACGTTTTTTGGAGTAATATATTTACCGGGTCGTTGACCTTTTACCCAAAAAATAATCCTGATATGTTCTCTAAATCGTGTTAAGTTCGTTATCAGATTAAAGTATGTCGACCCTACATGTCTCGGGTATCACGAAATCCTCAGTTGGATAAGACAGAGAACAACACTTTGTTTTTAAGGCACGAGAAATCAAAGCAAATACAGAGAAAGTTGTTATATCTGTTCTGTTATGGAAGAGATCAATATATTATGAAAATACATAACTGAAAGTTAGTTAAAATCGGTTGGCGGGAAGGATCACGACTGTTGGGGAAAAGAGGCGACATTTGGTGGAAAAAACCGTTTGGAAATAAACGGTAATACTAGAATCCAAAAAATCGTTTAGGTTTTGGGGCGCTGCCCCAAACCTCGCGAGTGGCGTCCCCTCCTTGACCCTCGCCCGCTCACCTGGGAACGAGACCCCAGCAAGGGGCTCAGCCCCATGACCCAGCAAGGGGCCGCAGCCCCCTTGACTCCCGCTCTTTGTTGGTTGCCGCATCAAGCTGGCTAGAACGAGTGTGCACCCCGCACCTCCTAACTCGGTTGGAAACTAAACCTAATTGAGCCCTTGATCTCAAGTAAATCACAATTACATAAAATGTAAGTGATGACACTAAAATCACCAACATTCCTCCCCCACTTTAGTGTAATCCTTGATCTACTAAAATAAACAAAACAGACCAAACTCTTGCATAAATGAAAATGTCTTAGAGATTGAATTTTCACATAGTATATTACGCATTCCAAATATTCGAGAATCAGGGTGTCCCACTGATTGAACCCATCAACTTGTTTGAATACTCGAAGATAATATACACATAAGTTTCTACAAGTTTCTAATGTACATATACTTGACACTATTACAAAGCCTTGTGTCCATATCCTTCATGAGCATATAAAAGCCAGTCCTAGCTTCTTGAAGCGGCGACACTCCATACTTACATAGGTAGTTCCTTTAGTCTTACACCTGCAATTAAATTTTTCAAAAGAACTACTAAGAAGATTAGCTTCAACATAACCCACTTGCACACTGAACACATACCTTGGGATGATACAATGTGTTCCAATCTTTAATTGTAAGCTTTCCGCATTGAATTCAGCTTCTAACGCTGTATTAGAAGGAAATTGGATATCCCACAGTTAGAGATTTAAATGGACTCTAATCCCATCCCGATAGCCGACTTATGCACTAAGTCTCTGGCTAATCCCTTAGTCAAGTGATCCTCCAAGTTCTGTTGAGAACGGACAAAATCTACGAAAATCACTCCATTCGTAATTAACTCACGAACCTTGATGTGTCTAACACCTAAGTGTCTGGACTTTCCATTGTAAATTTGGCTATATGCTTTAGCCAAAGTGGCAGGACTATGACAATGTATAGAAATAGGAGATAATGGTTTCGAGCACAAAGGTATCTCATAGATGAGGTTCCTTAACCATTCTGCCTCCTTTCCAGCAGCAGCTAAAGTTACAAATTCACTTTCCATTGTCGAATCTGTAATGCAAGTTTGCTTCTTAGAAGCCCATGAAATGGCACCTCCACCTAGCAAGAATACCCAACCACTAGTAGAAGAATGATCTTCACTATTGGTTATCCAACTTGCATCAGAATAGCCTTCAATAACCGAAGGAAAACCGACATAAGACAAACCATAATTCATTGTCTTATTTAGGTACCTGAATACTCTAATTATTGCTTCCAAATGATAACTATTAGGGTTACTAGTAAATCTACTCAGTTTACCAACAACATAAGCAATATTCGGCCTTGTGCTTATCATAGCATACATCAAGCATCCAATAGCCCTAGAATATTCAAGTTGATTCACAGGTTTACCCAAGTGGGTCTTCATCTTGATACCTGCTTCCATGGGAGTGCAAACTGGACCACAACCTTCACAATTAAACTTCTTGAGAATTTTCTCAATGTAGTGATATTGTGTAATTGCAAGACCCTTTTTCCCACGTATAATTCTTATTCTAAGAATTACATCCGCCTCCCCCATATATTTCATAGAGAAATTTGATGACAAAAATTCTTTAGTTTTATCAACTTGATTTTGATCAGTACTAAAAATCAACATATAAGCAAATGATGACTCCTTTACCAGATTCATCAAATTTGTAGTATACACACTTGTCCGATTGTTTTAATACAAATCCATTTGACAAAACAACCTGATCAAACTTATCATGCCACTACTAAGGAGCTTGTTTGAGTCCATACAACGATTTAATTAACTTATACACTTTATGCTCATAACCTGGCATAACAAATCCTTCTAGTTGCTGCATGTATACCTCCTCTTCCAAATCACCATTTAAAAATGCTATTTTGACATCCATTTGATGCTCACTAGATTATGAGTAGCTGCTAAAGCTATCAACAATCTAATAGTGGAGATACGAGCAACTGGTGCATAGGTATCGAAGTAACTAATCCCTTCCTTTTATCTAAAGCCTTGGATTACCAATCGAGCCTTAAACTTGTCAATAGTTCCATCAACTTTCATCTTCCTTTTGAAGATCCATTTGCACCCTAAGGTTTACAACCAGGTGGTAGGTCAGATAATACCCAAGTATTATTTTCCATTATTGATCCTATTTCATCATCAATTGCTTCTTTCCAGAATGCAACATCTCAGGATTTCATTGCTTCATCAAAGGTCTTTGGATCCTCTTCTATACTATAACAGTAAGAATATTGAGTTCCAATTTCATCTCTTGATCCCTTAACTAAATATAGTTGAAAATCAGATTCATATGATTTAGCTACCCGAGCTACTTCTCCGAGCTTCAGGAATCTCATTTGGAGTTTCACCTAATAGGTCTCCACCTTTAGTTCCACTTAAGCTAGATACTATGTCCTTTGGTCTAGGTATTAAAGAGAAACGATTCTAATCAAATGTTGCATCTCTTAATTCTATAATTGAATTAACTGATACAGAATCATTAGGTTCAATAACATAGAACCTATATGCTTTGGAATGCTCAGCATATCCAATAAAGATGCAATCAATACCCTTTCACCCACATTTTCCTTTTGGGTTCCGAAAGTCTAACGACCGCCCTATAACCCCAAACTCGCAATTAAGACAAGTTGGGTCGTTTCTTATACCAAAGTTCATACGGGGTAATCTTTCTACTTTTGTTAGGAACCCTATTTAGCAAATAACAGGCTGTTAACATGGCCTCTCCCCAAAATCCTTCACTCAATCCCGAGTAGGATAACATGGAATTAACCATTTCCCTTAAAGCTCTATTTTTCCTTTCGAACACACCATTTTGTTGTGGTGTATATGGAGCCGTTGTTTGATAATGATTCCTACAGATTGGAAATAACTAGGATCATAATATTCACCACCTCTGTCTGTGCATAAAGTTTTAATTAGACTATTTTGTTGTAACTCTACTTCAGTTTTATAAATCTTAAATTTATCTAAGGCTTCATCTTTAGCATGCAATAGATAAGCATAACAAAATCTAGAGGCATCATCTATATATGTAACAACATATTTCTTGTTTCCTATAGATGGGTTTGCATGGAAATCACATAAATCACTATGTATTAATTCAAGTCAAACAGAATTCCTTTTTACATCCTTAAAAGGCTGTTTAGTGATCTTAGTTAACATGAAAGTATTACATTTTCTAAGTTCATGTCAAATGAAGGTATTAAACTATCTTTAGACATATCATGCAAACGTCTATAATGAACATGTCCTAAACGAGCATGCCATACTTTAGAATCAACAACATGAGAATAAGCCATATAAACAGAATTAATACTAGTAGGAACTTTATTAAGATTTAACATAAACATGCCATTATTATACTATCTGAAACCAATAAATACACCATGTCTTGATAAGATATACTTATCAGATTCATAGACTTGTTTGTAGCCACACTTATTCAACAAGGGGTCGGACATAAGGTTCTTCCTAAGCCCTGGTACATACACAACATTAAATAAAGTAATTGTTTTTCCAGAACTAAATTCTATTACAACATTTCCACGTCCAAGTATTGGTTTTGTTGACTCGTCGCCCATATGAAGAAAGGATCCATCTTCTACCGAATGAAAAGTATCAAACCAGCAACGATCCTTACATGCATGACAAGTTGTGTTGGAACACGAAAAGTGTAAATCATTTGTTCGGGACTTCTATTTATATTTTGTTATAGTTTAGGGTAAGTTGAGTATGTTTTGTTATGCGGCAACAAGTTACCATCGCGGAACTTGTATATCCGCGATGGCATGCTTGGCTAGACGTTGGGTATAAATACCCCCTACCTCATGTGTTATGAGGTGTGTGTTCTTATCTAATGCAATGCAAAACTTTCTTATATTCTCTCTCTCTCTCTCTTCTCTCTAAAGTGCTCACACCCACTTTACTCTATATAGATTAGTTCTTGTAGACGTGATATTATTGGAACAACAATTGGTACAAGAGCCAAATATGATTTGTTGTTTCTCGTTGTGATTGTTTTAGTTTTGTTTAATCTTCTTTTGTCTTTAGAAGTTTTTATTTTCTTGATGTTTTTTACTTTCTCTCTCTAAAATATATTATACTTCGTACGTAGCTATTAGGTTACTCATTAACGTGTTTAATCTTGTAATATGTATGTTAGGATAACATATTTGTGAAAAAAGGAAGTGTTTTTCATCATTATACTCAAAGCTTTTAAGTATATAGTGAAGATTTAGGCTGATTATTGTGGTTTTAAGGTTTTTAAAAAAGTGTACTTTTTGTTCGTAAAAGTAGGGTTTAGATTTGTTCGCATCACTTTTGCTCGCATCACAAGGGTTTTGGACATGATACTAGGCTTTGTAAAGTCTGCGATAGTTGTCTGTGATAAAAGTTGATTTGTGCTACGAAAGAAAAGGTCGCGATACTTTCTCTGTGAAAGTTTTTGTTACCCACTGATTACGAAAGAAAATTCTGCTCGGATCGCATCAAATCTCTGTGATAGCTCTTGTATTGGTGTGATATATAAAAGGTTCAGCGACATCTGATTTTCCAAGACTTACTGTTACCCACTTTTTACGAAAGAAAACTATGCCCAATTTTCATCAGAAGCTGCGATAGTTACTGTTCACGAGACTTTTTCTGCCATATTTTGACTTGAAGACTTTTATAAATCTCCTAATCCCTCATAAGATTTAAAATTTGTAAAAGACTTTAATCATTTTCATATCACAAGATTGATACTCAATAATTTAACTATCACATCTCAAACAAACTAAAACACATCACTCAAACAAAACAATATATCATAACAAGATCCATTATCACAATGTCTACCACTCATGATGCATTGGCAGCATGGAGTGATGCTAGGCCTCCCATGTTGTATCGGGGAAACTATGTTCAATGGTCTTCCCAGTTTATGAATGTTCTAATGGGCTATAAAGAACGTAAGTTGTTGATTAACTCCATCAAGACTGGACCGTATGTAATGAAGGAAATTCCTGATGCTGAGCACGAGGGTAAAACACGACTACAAACTGAAGATGACCTAAGTTAAACTGAACTTGCACAATTTGAAGCTGACATCCGTGCCAAGAACTTAATTCTCTATGGTCTAAGCAATGACATTTACAATGCCAATGATAGCAATCTTACTGCACATGATTTCTGGAAAGCTTTGGAAAGATTGATGCAAGGAGCAGACGTCGGCACTCAGACTCAACAAACTCTAGCTCTATGGAATTACCAATCCTTCTAGCAACTTCCCGAAGAAAGTCTTGAAGATGCTTACATTCGATTCAACAAACTTATCAATGAAATGAACTGTCATAACCTCAAAAGATCAAACATTGAACACAATACCATGTTTCTCACAAACCTTCAACCAGAATGGAGACGTTTCACTATTGCTATCAGACAAAACCAAGACATAACTACCAAAAACATTAACAACTTGTTTGATTTGCTGAAACATAACCAGGTTGAGGTCAATGACATCCTTGATCGAAAACGTAAAGAGAAAGAAAAGGAACACTCAACTGAACTTACCACACAAACACCAGTTGTTGATCCTCTTGCTCTAGTATCATCATACCATAAAAACCAATCCTCCTTCAACTCAAACAATGAAGCTCGCTACTCCCCAGTGGACAAAGCAATTGAGTCCAACCAAGATCCAGCAAATGTTGAACTCACTAAGATTGTTCAAAACTTGGCACTACTTGGTAAACAAATTCAAAGGCCCTTCTACAAACGTCAAACCAACAACTAGGGGACAAGTCTTACACTTAACTTACACACTTATACTTTTACGTGTCATAATTTTAACTATCGTAGCCCAGATACAAAATAGCTTATGTCTATTTCTCACAAAAAAAAAAAAAAAAAAAAAAAAAAAAAAAAAAAAAGATCTTATCTGAAAACGGTATACATATGGAGCGACCGAGGCCTTTTTGTATGTTTCTCTTATTTGAGGTGATACCTATTTCTTACTTTTTGTTGAAAAGCACGCTATCATCGTCCAAAAGCTACAAATGATGGAAGTAGGGTGTTCATGGGTCGGGTAATAAACCGAATAAACTGAAAACCGAACCGAAAAAAACCGAACCGAACCGAACATATAACCGAACCGAACTTGTTAAAACCAAACCGAATTAAAAATTCGGTTTTTGGTTTGGATACGGGTTTGGCTATCTGAACCGAAAACCGAATTTATATAAATATATATATATTTTTTTTTATATATTTATATTTATATTATTTTATATATAAAAAATATCCATTAAAATTTTATACTAACATAAAAAATACTTTTTTATGCTTGACATATTTTTTTTGCCAAAAATATATACAATTAAATTTAAAATATAAATAGTGTAATTCAAGTATAAATTTCGGTTTTCGGTTTTGACCCATAACCGAACCGAATTTCGGTTTGGTTCTCGGTTCGGTTCGATTATAGATATTTTCGGTTCGGTTCGGTTTTCGGTTATGACCCAAAAAAGTTTTTTAACCGAACAACCCGAACCAAATAAACCGATTAACCGAGAACCGAACCGATAGAACACCCCTAGATGGAAGCAGGGGTGTTCATCGGTTCGGTTATCGGTTTATTCGGTTCGGGTTGTTCGGTTAAAAAATTTTTTTGGGTCATAACCGAAAACCGAACCGAAGCGAAAACCGAACCGGAGTTCGGTTCGGTTATGGGTCAAAACCGAAAACCGAATTTTTTACTTAAATTACACTATTTATATTTTTTTTTGAATTTAATTATATATATTTTTGGCAAAAAAAATATTTCAAGCATAAAAAAATGTTTTTTTATATTAGTATAAAATTTTAATGGATATTTTTTATATTTAAAATTATATAAATATATAAAAAAATATATATATTTATATAAATTCGGTTTTCGGTTCAGATAGCTTAACCCATATCCAAACCGAAAACCGAATTTTTAATTCGGTTCGGTTCGGTTTTAACAAGTTCGGTTCGGTTATATATTCTGTTCGGTTTTATTTCGGTTCGGTTCGGTTCGGTTTTCGGTTTATTCGGTTAATTAACCGAACCGTGAACACCCCTAGATGGAAGTACAGTTATGCAAAGACCATTTTACCGGCCCATCTTGACCCAACTAAGAAGGATCATGACCAATACAAAATTTAGACCCCGGGCCCTGTGCATACTTTGTAATAAAAAGCCTAAAAGATTGCTAGGGTAGTCAATACATTATGCATGCACTTATTATGTTACTATTATTTTGTAATTGAATACTTGATCTTGGATTCACAACATGTATACATGGGCGGATTTACGTTGAACATTGGATATGCACGTGCATACCTTGTGAAAATTTTTAGTAATGTAAAATTTTTTGATTTTTCCCGGAGTAACTATAAAATACACTGAAAAATCAAGAGTGCACACCCTTAAAATGCTGAAAAAATATGGGTGCATAGTCTAATGTAACTTACCATTGTTGAAAGAAAGAAGAAAACAGAACTGGTACTTTGATATGTCGACTGCAGTTTTTTGAAGAAGAAGAAGGTTAAAAAGTAGGTCAAATGGTCTACCAAAGTTATGCATAATATTGTGATTTTGAGCTTTGAGCCCAACATGACCCATATTTTTTCTCAAAGCCCAATCTATTATTCTATTTGATAATGAGAGAATTGCAAAAATCGTCCCTAAAGTTTGGCCAAATTGCACGTTTCATCTCTGAAGTTTGGAAAGTGCAAGGATCGTCCCTGTGGGAAACTTATGAGGCAAAAATCGTCCCTGGCCTACTTCAAATGACTAAAATACCCCTGCCAAACTTTAGGGACGATTTTTGCAACTCTCTTTTTCAGATTCTTACTCAAATGGTCCCTGTGCTTCGCTAGGCATTACAAATTTAGTCCTAACATTTTTTTTTAATTTATTTATTTAACTATTAATATTAGTATTATTTTTTTTATACGATTTCGTCCGTTTTTGTCCGTTTTTCTTTCGTTTTTGTCCGTTTTTCTTACGTTTTTGTCCGTTTTTCTCACGTTTTTTTCGTTTTCATACGTTTTGTCCGTTTTTCTTACGTTTTTTTCGTTTTCATACGTTTTTGTTCGTTTTTCTTACGTTTTTGTCCGTTTTTCTCACTTTTTTTCGTTTTCATACGTTTTTGTCCGTTTTTCTTACGTTTTTTCCGCTTTCATACGTTTTTGTTCGTTTTTCTTACGTTTTTGTCCGTTTTTCTCACGTTTTATCGTTTTCATACGTTTTTGTCCGTTTTTCTTACGTTTTTTCCGCTTGCATACGTTTTTGTTCGTTTTTCTTACGTTTTTGTCCGTTCTTGTTACGTTTTTTTTCGTTTTCATACGTTTTTGTCCATTTTTCTCACGCTTTTGTCCGTTTTCATATGTTTTTGTTCGTTTTTCTTACGTTTTTATCAGTTCTTCTTACGTTTTTTCCGCTTTCATACATTTTTGTTCGTTTTTCTTACGTTTTTGTCCGTTCTTGTTACATTTTTTTCGTTTTCATACATTTTTGTCCGTTTTTGCCCATTTTTCTTACGTTTTTTTCCGTTTTCATACGTTTTTCTCCGTTCTTTTTACGTTTTTTTCCGTTTTGGATGAAGTCTAAAGATTTTTTCTTTTAAAAAATAAAATTCTTTTCGAATTTTTTTTTTCAAAAACTTTTTTTTTCTTTTTTTTTTCAAAAAAAATTTTCTACAACTTTTTAAAAAAATCGAATAAATATTTTTTAGAAAAAATATTTTAAAAAAATATTTTTTAGAAGAAATATTTAAAAAAAAAATTTAGAAAAATTTTGGAATTATTTAAATTTTTTTTCGAAAACATGTTTTTTGAAATTTTAAAATTCAAAAACATTTTTCAAATTTTTTTTCGGAAACCTTTTTTTATTTTATTTTTCTAAATTTTTTTTTTGAAAATTTTTTTTGGAATTTTTTTGTTTGTGATGGACAGTGTAAACACAGACGAAAAAGTGGAAAAATGGAAAAAAAAACGTATGAAAACGGAAAAAAACGTAAGAAAAACTGATAAAAACGAAAAAAAAAAGTGAGAAAAACGGACAAAAACGTATAAAAACGAAAAAAAAACGTAACAAGAACGGACAAAAACATAAGAAAAACGAACAAAAACGTATGAAAACGGAAAAAAAAGTGAGAAAAACGGACAAAAACGTAAGAAAAACGAACAAAAACGTATGAAAGCGGAAAAAAACGTAAGAAAAACGGACAAAAACGTATGAAAACGAAAAAAATGTGAGAAAAAACGGACAAAAAAGTAAGAAAAACGAACAAAAACGTATGAAAACGGAAAAAAACGTGAGAAAAACGGACAAAAACGTAAGAAAAACGGACAAAAACGTATGAAAACGAAAAAAAAGTGAGAAAAACGGACAAAAACGTAAGAAAAACGAACAAAAACGTATGAAAGCGGAAAAAACGTAAGAAAAACAGACAAAAACGTATGAAAACGAAAAAAATGTGAGAAAAACGGACAAAAAAGTAAGAAAAACGAACAAAAACGTATGAAAACGGAAAAAACGTGAGAAAAACGGACAAAAACGTAAGAAAAACAGACAAAAACGTATGAAAACGAAAAAAACGTGAGAAAAAACGGACAAAAACGTAAAAAAAAACGGACAAAAACTAAAGAAAAACGGACGAAATCGTATAAAAAAAATAATACTAATATTAATAGTTAAATAAATTAATTAAAAAAAAAGTTAGGACTAAATTTGTAATGCCCAGCGAAGCACAGGGACCATTTGAGTAAGAATATGAAAAAGAGAGAATTGCAAAAATCGTCCCTAAAGTTTGGCAGGGGTATTTTAGTCATTTGAAGTAGGCCAGGGACGATTTTTGCCCCAAAAGTTTCCCACAGGGACGATCCTTGCACTTTCGAAAGTTCAGGGACGAAACGTGCAATTTGGCCATACTTTAGGGACGATTTTTGCAATTCCCTCTTTGATAATTACATATTTACATACACCGTAACAACTTAATATACAAGTTTTAACAAAAAGTGTATGTATATTTGAAGACGTGATTACCTGCTTATTAAAGAAAAAACACCTCTAAAAATGAGATTATTGAAATTCGAACAAAAAACCGCCAAAAATCTGACCAGTAAAAACCGACCCGAGTCAGAAAATTTTGAGCAATTTTTTTCTTATATATAGTGCACACCCTCTAATGGATTCCTAGATCCGCCACTGCATGTATACACCTGTCTGCATATTATTCCTAATGAGAATTGATTCGGATACATATGTTATGTGTTTTCATTGAGAAATATCAATTAATGCACTAAATAGATGTATCATACTGTACTTTTATTTTGGTTTAATTGATTGTACAACAGATCATGTGAATTAAAATAGGGTTAATTACATATATATATATATACCCAGTTTAAACTATAAAATAACGTATTTACCCAAGTAAAACCTCTAATGTGATAATGTCATATATATTCCCAATATAAATGCCCAATTTACCGTATTTACCCATTTTACTATAAAATTAATCAAAGTTTTCATGTACACCATTAAATTCCCATTATAACCTTGACAATAGTCTAGCTATACAAATTTCCCATCTTTACGTGCACTTATATGCGCTTATATGCATTGATTCAACCATCAGGTCCCCTTCAAATTCATATCCATCTTCGTTCTAATTAATATAAACGGTGGTCTGTATTAATTGTTTATACATATTATTTGTTCATCTCTTTGTTGGCCAAAGTCCATGACCGTGGTAACTGTTTTGACTTGTGAGTGTCCACTTGGTACTTGTTGCTCCTCCGATTCCTTCGGCCCAACTCCTAAACAAGTTGATTAAAGAGTTGAGACCCAATGAAGAAACCATAAAAGAACCCTACAAAAGGGACATACACCTGAACCAATGAATCATAACTAACTTAGAGAGTTAGTACATACTAGTTGAATAATTAAAAAAGAGAATACCTGATGGAATGATGGGCCTGATGGCTGATGAACACGAAGTGATTGCTAAGAAGTGTGCACTGTTTAAATTGTAGAATACAAAACGTTACGTAGGAATAATTAAGGTTTGAAGGGTATATAGTTAATTAATTTATTATAAAGTAAGTCTTTCTAATTAGGTTAATATTTAAATTAACCCTCATTTACTTAAAGCTCGTAAAAGCTCGATAAAAGCTCGAGCCGAGCTATCAAAAGCTCGAGCTCGGCTCATTATATGTTTCGAGCCGATATATTTGGCTTGAGCTCGGCTTGGGCTCGATCGAGCCAAGCTCGAGCTCGAGCTCGAGTTGCTTGAAAAAAGCTCGGCTTGTTTGCACCCTATTCCTTCCCATAGACATTTTGGATATTGTGTTTTCTAATTTCTACTCTTTATTTTTGTAATTAGTTGGAAAGTTAGATTTTACTACTTTCATACCACGAGACACATCATAAAGTCATACATATGTAAAACGTTAATATGAATAAGTATCAAGTTTTACTCGACCTCGTAAAACTACCCATTTAAAAGGTACATAAGGGTGGCATTAAAATATACTTGTACATGTTCAAGTAGATTGGAAAATTGTTTAGCTATATTATCAAGGGTATAATGGGTATTTAATGGTTTAAATGAACTTTTTAATTATTTTTATAGTGAAATGGGTGAATATGGTAGATTTGATGTTTATATTGAGTATATATTTGTCATTAAGAGTTTTAGTTGGGTAAATATATCATTTCGTATTTTAAATTAGGTATATATAAAATTAATCCATCAAAATATTTTATATAATAAAAGAATTACATCATTTCGAAGTGTTTTTGCAAATCCCTTCTCATTGAAAAAAAATTGGACCAATAGCAGAGCTTGATTTTGCCACGTAGACGAAATCGAGCAACGTGATTGGTTAATAAAACGTCAAAATTAAATTGATTTTGGTCAAACTTAATAAATTTGGTGAAGAATTTTGGTTAATAAAAAAAATGCATAAAAATATAGGTGTCAAATTTATGAAAACAAAAACTTAAAAAAAGAGGAAGTAATTAATAAAACTTTAGTGAATGAATTTTAAATTTATATAGAGTTAATTGTAAAATTACAAATTTACATGTTTTTTAATAACTTTATAAAAAACACAAATAACCCCTTACACTTTATACCCCTTATACTTTATAATAGTAATTTTGTTTAAAATTACTTGAGTATTAGTATTAGTTTTTAGACTTTCATCCATTAAAATTACAAAATTTGGTAAATATGCGAATTATTTTTAATATACGTTAAATACTTTTTTAAATTAATGTTAGTTTTAAACTTTCATCCATTAGAATAGTTTTTTAAATAAGGACTCATTTTACTATTTAAAAGTTTAATTTATGCGAACATGGATTTGAAATACGGCTAAATTATTAGTAACGGGAATATAAATATCAAACGGTAGGCACGATACTGTGATATGAAAATAAATAAACGCGATTCTACTTATAACAACGATTGATGAAATTGTTATTTAAAATTCGTATATGGATATCCATAAAAACATTTTAAAAACTTTACGGAGCATATTTTAACTTCATCAACGCTCATTATGTGCTACTAAATTCGCACATTTTGTACAACATGATATCAATAGTTAAAGTTATTACGAATTAAAAGTATGTACATGAGAATTATTCAACAAGAATATATAGTTTTAATCAGGTTATTACGTTACTATACTGCGATAATGTTATTGAGTTGGTAATCACGGATGTGAGATACAACCATTATTATATACTTATGATTTATGTGTAAATCTTTTTTTACTTCTGAATAGAATGCGAAAGAGACCTCAACAGAACTTTGGCTTATTCCTTATCTAGCTGATAGTATTTAGTAACCTTTTTTATGGTTTAAATTTTTTTGTCATACACACTAACTCTTAGTAGCTCTTTTTTATGTTTTATTGAAAACTTCTACACTTAATATTTGGGTTTGTACTATAAACACACTAAGCTATAATAGAATTAGTTGTGAGTTCACGGGTTTTTCACTAAGCTTCTAAAAAAAGCCTATAGCTTTATCATACACTTATTGTGTTATGGTAATTGAATAAGCCAATAAACACCTTTAATAAGCATAACCAAACACCCTTTTAGTTCTAATATGAAGTTTTCTTATTTGATGTTATGACTAAATTTGTTGTTATCCTCATCATAATGCAAAATGTTAGTGGTTTTTGCAGTTTTATTATCTTATCGCACACACAAAAGTGTAATGCAATTTGTTGTGTGCGTTTTTTAGAGGAGGATTAAGTATCAACACATGATTGTCGTGGAAGGATTTTCTACGTCTGCTTAAGGTAAGAATGTATAATTTAGTTGAGTTGCTGATTTAGATAATACATGAATGTATTTTAATGTACCAAAGTTGTGTTTTAGTGCCTATATGAGGAATTTTATGGTGGGAATTCTTTTCGGAGTGTAATTTGTCTTTGAATGAGTTAATGAAACTTAGCAGGTGTTTGCTGTCATTGATAACACTGTGAGTGTCAACCAACGGTCTAAAATATAGGTGTCTTTTACCTTGATGATTTAGGCCAATTATGAAGAAAGTTGCATTAAAGTGAAAAGTCGGTAAAGATTCAAACAATCCTAAAAGACTTGCGAATATACTCTTTTTCATTTTTTTGATGCATTTATAATTTACCTATACAAGTAATAATAATTTCCTTATATAGTTCGGGCTTAAAGAAAAATTACTCTTATACATTATACATAAACGTAAGATTAAATTTGTGTTCTACCCATTACATCTTTTTTTGTTTCTCTTTATGTAATAAAGAAGCTATAGTGTAAGCATCTATGTTAATTTGGTAATTTTATTATCAAACATGAGAAGTAAATAACACAAACTTATAAAAATACAACTTTCCAAATAAAAAGGTACATTAATAAAAATGATAGGATAGTTATTCATAATTAAGGAAATGAATCAATCTTAAAAGCTATCTAAATATGCTACATATTTTAACGAAAATATAAGTAAAAGAAATACCACAATTACAAAACACATCGTAAATTGATAGCACGGGTTTGCAAAACTAAAAGCATATATCACTAACACCTCATGCAAGTCAAGTATCATCATGTGATTTTGCTTGAATAATAAAATATAATTTTTAATCCAAAAACATTCTCTTAAAATAATAGGTAGGTTATAACATATACATATGATTTTTTATTTTTAGTCCACCAAGTAAAACCATTATAAACATATTAAGTGGTTCTTTACTTAATCGATAATAATACATAATTAAAATAAAATTTTAAAAACCCTGTGCGTACACAAGTATTATAACTAGTAATGTGTATAAATCAAATCTTATTTCTAATACAGATTTCAATTTTACCTATTTCTTTCATTCAATATAAATTTATTTAGAAAAATATATGATAATCATCAATCAAAGCTAACGCCTATAGGCTTTTACCTATCCATAATAAATTTACTAATAAATGCAGTCACTACCTTTAAGTTTGTTTTTTGTTTTTTCTTACAAAATAATATAAAATATGAATAGAAGAGACTCTTCATCAAAAGTTGAAAAGAGCTCAAGAAATACAACAAAAAAGAGCGCTTGCCATCGAAAGCAAACGACATATGAAAATAAACAACAAATACACTCTTAAACTTCGAAACTAGTGAATGCGCACGTCGAAGAAAGCCAACAAACAAACCTCCTGATTGTGAACAAGAACACCAATATTTGACAAAGACCATAAAGCCACCTCATAAACTTTTAAGAACTTTTTGAATGACCTCATTTGTACCTTTGGGGCATTTGGAGAATTAGCTCTTATATTTACACAAGCTTACTTATGCTCTTTAATAAAACAAGGGAGTTGATATGTATACCACCAAAAGTGA
>JARVZY010010953.1:0-41000 GCA_030686995.1 Artemisia argyi | reverse complement strand
TGAAAAGTTTGCTTCTAATTAGTATACTAAACCCTATTTTGGGGGTGTCAAAACAGATGAGTCGGGTCTCGAGTGCGGGGTTGTATAACGGGCTCGATTGTAGCGACCTGGTATACTTCAATCCAATATCAATGTCATGAATTCGTATGTGGAATATTGTTATAAAAGCCACACTGTTACCAACATAACATAGTTCTCTGATTAAAAAAGACATGAGTTTATATACTTTGGGTTCGTTTTAACCTGAATTTGTTTTAGCCCGTTGGTGTTTGCTGACTTTTTTTTTTTCTTTTTTTGTGTGCCTATATAACTAGTTAGATTTTGACGTAAGCTAAATTGCCTCATTTGTAATGGGTCAAAATTTGCACTTCCAATGTGCCATGAAAACTTAGATGAACACAGGTTCTTATCTAGGCCCAATGGGCCATGAAAACTTAGATGAACACGGGGGGTGTTGTTTTATGAGTTTTAGCCTTTAGGAATGTTAATGATGACGTTTGGTTGCTAAGTTTGACATCAAAGAGATGCTCATATCTTCAAAGTTCAAACCTCTTTACCCCTTTTTTTCATTACTAATTGAATATCCATCACTATTTGACTAAAAATGGAGCGAAATGATCTTGTTTTGTTCCTCTGTTGAAAAGAGATATCTTGAGCAATCGGAGAAGCACTTTGACAAACAGATTTGATCTTGACCGACTCAATTAAGGTACTAGTCTTTGTTCTATTAGACAACAAAGATCACATTTTTTTTCACTTCGTTCAATTAAAAGTTGTACTAAAAAAGTTGTGTCTCATCAAAGACATTTGTGAGATAGTGTGAGATAGGTTTGTGAAAACATTGTCTTTCAAAAAAAAAAAAAAAAAAAAAAAAAAGCTTTATGTTCCATTTCCTGAAAAATTATTGATGTGCACAACTCATAAGCTTAAAAAAAATCAAAAGTAAGTCATTCACTAATGGATATGCGTAGAATCGATGACCCAAATTTTCATTGATTCATGATGTCCTGGTGATGGAGCGTGTGCAGATCGAATGAGCAAACTACCCTTGTTGAATGTTAAATGTAGATGTGGAAGATGAAATCTATTTAGGGTTTTTGTAGTTTAATAGGAAAAGATAACCGAGAAGTGCGCGAATGGAATGTGATAAATCACGAGGGTTTAAAAGTCAGGTCGTAAAAACTAAAAAGGAATCGACGCTTGTACTTTTGTGCAACTCATGTGTTTATACGGGGAAAATAATGACTGTTAGAATTTCGACTCCAAAGCGTTTTCACGATACAAGAGGTACTCTTGTTGATTTACGAACTCTGTGTGTGTTAAACCTTAATGACGTGGACTAACATTGTAATTTACCGTATAGACTATGTATGCAAACAATATTGAAGATTGACAATTTTCTTAAACCTGAGAAAATCATAAGGACGACAGAGTCACAGAGGTAATTTACTCAGTAACTAAATTCCTTTCTCATCATGGGCCATGAATCCGTGCTGTTGGGTTGATGGGAGAAAGTCGGCAAAGCCCATATTGAGAAGACAAATTTAACATGGACCGAGCTTTGCATTGTAGACAAAAAGACAAAACTCCTTATCTTTGTGTAGAAAGTATTGGAATAGAGATAGAGGTATGAATATGGCTAGTGATTTGCACACTCTCATTATTTATTGGGACACTCTTTTATATGCTTCAGTTAGTTATACAAAACTCACACTGTGCTTTATCTGCTTGTACTGTGGAGTGTGCCAATCAATATATTGAGTGTGTCAATCAATTCCCTATGAATATATACTAGTATGATCTACTATTAATTTATGAGATATTGTATTAAAAAGCAAATATCTATTTATGGAAGACAAAATTGTTGGTATAAAATAGAATAGACACAGATGTTAGTTCATTCACTTCTTAAATTTATTTCACAAAAATAGAATTTACATTGTGGTTTGAAGGCAAACGAGCAACAAGTTGCGTCGCTAGCCCTTTTTGAATTGCAAAGCTAACTCTTTTGAAAACTACATTTGTGGATCTATGTGCCATAACATTACTATTCATAACTCGTTGGACTCTGTTGAGTAGTTCCACCGCCTCAGGTGCAAGGAAATCAAATGTATCAAACGCGAAAGGAATAAACTCGTGTTAGTTTAGTTTGAAAAAACTTGGACGTTTTGCATATTTATGTTATCATAAGCATATCAATTACAGATTTGCATCAGTTCTTCCATTTAAGAAAAACTGTACAATGATCATATATTCGTCAAACATAACGACTATATATTTCAACACGTTTGACAATAATGCCATGTCTAGCATTTTGATGGTATACTACACGATGATCATATATCTGTCAAACACTTTTAAGAACGATGTATAGAGATGTACGGAGTAACTATTATTTTACCCAAAAAAAAAAATGAGAAAGATAAACTATGATTAGATTGAAGTTGGTTAATGAAAATGTATGCACAATCATTGATGGAATAATGGCACAACTTTTATAATTATAAACGCATGTTAGCTACAATCATTTAATATTTGGTTTTTTGTAGTCAAACAAGTTCGGTTTCGATCAGCCTTTTCATGACCAATATATTATTTTTCAAGACCAACAGTTAGCAAAATTTCTATTTATAAAATATGATGACGAGCTTAGTGATAAATAAATTTGGTAGCAATCATAGATTTTCTTTCTTTAGCTTAGCTACACGCCTACATCAAGAAACACATTTACATGGTTTTATAGAGAACCAATATAAGGTACAGAACTAAAGCCACAAGTTTCAACTACTCGGCAAAAAGCATCCAGTCTAACCAACATATAAAGACGCGTGATATGTATATGGAAAGCTAAATAATAAAACGAATGTCAACTAGTCACATATCATAACATATTCTTATTGCGAAAAATCCTCCTTGATTGGTGTGACCACTTAAAAGCATATCATAACATATCATGGGAACATCTTAGAAAACAAACACGGAGTAGAACAATCACTCTTATTATAGCTTGATTAAAATGGCCCACTATTAATTAAATGATGTAACTGAATTCGTCATCTTATAAGAAACAAGGTTGTCAAACATTACTTTCTTAATTAGGTTTCGTTCCTATATTGTTGAGTTACCTCGGTTTCCGAATTGATATTGCGATCTAACAAATTTCAAGGTGACTACTTTTTTTTAATAGTCCGGAGGTATAGGTGAACCTCTGTGACCACAAAGGATTAATTTTATCTCCGTTGAATTCGAACCCTATACCTCCTCTTTAAAAAGATGATATTCTTACCGTTGAATCACCTTTTGTGGTTAATCATATATACTTTTTTATGCTTTTGAATTAGGGAGTGTGATCAAATGCTTTATATGTAAGTAATATATTTTGATAGTAATGTAACTTTATTGTTTTCTATAGTACTAACTACTATGTAAATTTTAAGCTGCATAAACCACAAGTTTATAGTAGTCATAGTACTACGCAACTACAATATTGTTTTTCAAAGCAAATGATAATGGCTATCATCTATACTACTATATAATGTATAATGTATTTGGGACTATTCTTTAATTAGAAAGACTTAAAAATTCAGACTTTTACTTACTAATTATGGAAACAACCACCTCTAACAATCACCCCCAACAATTTATAACCACCTCAACAACCACCCCAACAACCACTTTTCACCACCCCACCTCCCTCCTCTTCACCCGAACAATCCGCCCCGCATCGCGCGGGCACCTTTCTAGTTATTTTCAAAGCAAGAATTGTATATGTTAAAATCTTATTCAGTGTAGTTTTAAATATGTCAAAGATCAAATAGTATTCTTGTTTTCCAAAGCGAATGATAGTGATTATATTATTCAATTATAGTTATGAATGCTTATTTATTAAAATTGTTAAACAAAGGAAACAAAACGTTCTTGATATACTTTAAAGTTTAACATTAACAATGCAAAATAATCACTTGTACCATGGCTAGTAATAATCCGTAGAAGTGGCGATGGTAGAAGTGCCGATGGTAGAAGTAACAACGGCTGAAAGTGACCCAGAAAGCAAATGTGTTACTTTTAATGTATGAAAAAGATTAAAAATATACGGTGAACAAATGTTAGGGTAGATAAGTAATTTTCTTTTCATATTCAGTGGATGAATCAATTTTGTCCGTGGCAAAATCACTTGCCTTTTTTTATTTTATTTTTATTTTATTATTATTATTACAAGTAGGTTGTCGCCAGCCGCATTGCGGCTGGGAATTTTTTTTAACGTGTTTTAAATTGTAACCCGTTTGTTAGAGATATGTTTTGGCCGAGTGGAAAAAAACGCTATCATTTTTGTTTAAACGTTTTTGTGTATGTAAAGTTAACACAAATTTTAAACTTATTTGATAGATTAAGGGTTTATTTTGAAAGTTTTTTTATTTAAAAACTCAATATATATATTAAGCTTAAACTTTTTTTTTAAACCGTACGTACGTAAAAAGCATATGAATATTAGGCTTGTTTTGTACGTTATCGAGAGACCTTTCTGCCATTATATATTTTTTTTAAAAGAAATTGCGAGATATTTATTAGATACTTGGTAAATAAAGTTTGTTGTATAAAAAAATAGTAAATAGTAAGAAGTTGAGAGTGTGATTTGCAAATATATTTTTTTACTTATTTTTGGGCCCCATTTTTCTGAATTTTGTAGTTGTTGTGGCAAGGATTTTCGGACTATTTTATTCCATTGATATTATTTTATTCACTGAGAAAATATTTTTTTAGTATCACTGATATCTTCGCTCCATAAACAAATATTTGTTGATATCTTTGCTCGAGACATGTCGCTTTCATATCGCTCCATTATATATAGAGGGTACGTTATCGAGAGACCTTTCTGCCATTATATATTTTTTTTAAAAGAAATTGCGAGATATTTATTAGATACTTGGTAAATAAAGTTTGTTGTATAAAAAAATCGTAAATAGTAAGAAGTTGAGGGTGTGATTTGCAAATATACTTTTTTACTTATTTTTGGGCCCCATTTTTCTGAATTTTGTAGTTGTTGTGGCAAGGATTTTCGGACTATTTTATTCCATTGATATTATTTTATTCACTGAGAAAATATTTTTTTAGTATCACTGATATCTTCGCTCCATAAACAAATATTTGTTGATATCTTCGCTCGAGACATGTCGCTTTCATATCGCTCCATTATATTTTTTTTTGAAAGGTAAATTTCAACTTAGAAACGACCACCTTCGCTGACAGCGAAGGCCCCATCGCCACCCCGCCAGACTATGTTGTCTTAACCGGGTCCACGCTGATCTCAGGTGGTAACGGGTTTTCCCCGGAAACCGTACTGCCTCCACACAAGTTTACCTTGCTGGAGAAACAGCCGGATGAAAACCGGACCATGCTCAAGATTTGAACCCCCGCAACGAGTGGCTTGAAGGTTCAAATCTATCATTGCAATATATCTCCGGAACAATATGGTCTAGAAGTAGACCACAAGTGAGGACTTCCCGAGTGGTCACCCACCCGGTACTACTCCCACTTGTGGCTCGCTTAACAAGTTAAGCCCCACCCACTAGACCACAAGTCCTTTGATCGCTCCATTATATATAGAGGGTAATTGTATTCCATATTAAAATAGGGAATTAATACACTACTAAAACATTAGTGACATGCAAAGTTTAGTAAAGAACTAAATATCATATGTTTGCACACATTGGATTCCAACTTAGTGAGGCTTGTTTGAGATTTCTTCCACAGGTGATCACCAGCCTTCCGGGAAAATTTAATAAACAAAAACACATGCTCTTAATATTAAGACTAAAATACACCATTGGTCCCTAAACTCTTCACAAAGCATTGCCATGCACCCTACCTTTCTAAAAATGTCGTGTGGCGTCCAAAACATGGGAAATTGAGGCCGAATGCGTCCCTTGACCACTTTTGTCTCGGTCAATGCTCATATTTTGGTACATTTCGAAGGGTATAATAGGCAAAATATATTTATCACCACACTATGGTTAAATTAACCATGACATATGATAGTTTAGGGACCAACTAAACTATCAACAGAATATTGATTAAATTAACCATGACTATGGTTAAATTAACCATGACATATGATATTGATTCATTTGATGTAACCATCAACAGAATGACTACGGACAGCTTCAAACTGTGGTGTTTCGTTCTTTCCCTAAAACAGAGAATGAAATGGCCATAATAAGGTTCATACTTGCATGTTCCCTCTTACTGAAGAAAATTTATATCCATGACTTCAATTTGACTCCTGATGAGAATCAAAACATCAAGTTGAACTGGGATTTGGCAAGGAGGCTGTTGAAACTCCATCGAGCTTCCCCCACACCCGGGGTAGATTTCTTTTACTGATTCAGTTTATGTATGGGTTGAATAACCTAAGACAACTATTTTCGTATAAGTATGTTGCTATTTACTTTCAACGTTGTGAATATGCCTGTGATTCGAATGGTTACTTTGTATACTGCCTATGTTGCTAACCAAATGCAATAGCAAGTTTGACTTTAGGAAGTCAAACTTGCAAATGGCAAGTTTGAATTTAGGAAGTCAAACGTGCTAATAGTACAAGTTATTAAACAAGCCAAACGTGGTCACAAATTTTGTTACACAATACATATGTCTTGTGATTGGATATGCAAAGGCACGAAACTAAACCATACTTTATTTGTTATAGGTATTCATTTTGTGTCTTTATGTTTATTGTTTTTAGTAATTAATATATTATTTTTGACTTTCATATGGGTCGGTAAGGATTTAATGGGGTGCCATTAATTTTACTCAAATTACACCGTAGGTCCCTAAGCTTGTAAACTCAATGTAGCATGTTGTGAACACGTCACTATATTTTGGGCGGGAATTGTACCTACGTTGACGAAAATGTAGACAACCTTAGGGACCAAGTATGAAATAAAATTTTTTTATTAAACCCCTTCACCGTCTCTTCACTGAGACTGTATTAACTTTACCGCGTAACCCGATAAACCCATCAACAAGCTTTTCCTTACATATTTCTCAATGGAAGAAGATTTCCCAATGTTGAACAAACTCATGGAAGTGGCCGATTCACCACGATTACATGATCGTATGAGCCTCTGGTTTGGTCAAGAGGCTGTTGAAGCAGGGTTTTTTAAAAACCTTATTCGTGCCGCTATTGATCATCTCAAGAGGATAATACCAAAGCGTAGGGAGCTGATTCAGGAGAATGAAGCTTTGGGACCTCGTGGTGTGGCGCTTAACTGTTTGGAGGCTTTGAAAAAAATCCAGGCCATTGAAATCGACCTACTTGCACGTTTAATCAAGATGTATGGTGAAGCTGATGCTAATATTCGTATGCAGGAAGGTTTTGTTCAGAAAATGGCTGAAAATAATTAGTGTAATGGGGTCTTAATTTAGGGTATTTCTAGGGGTAGGTTAATGGGTCTTTTGGGTTCTTGTTTTAGGATTTTTAATGTTCTTGTAGGCTAATTGCCACTATTATGCATATATAATTCTATCTTTTCTCGTTTAATCTTCTTGTAGTATCCTATTTTGTTTACTGTTCTTATGACCAAAAACAAACACCCCTTTATGTCAGCAAATCCAAAGACAGTGGTTTGGGGCCAAAATGCAAAGCGACTGTAACAAACCAAACACCCCTTTTATGTACTGTTTGTAACGGTAAAAACCAAACACCCCATAATATGATGAAAATCAAACACAGTTGATATTAATTTCGTAACAACAAAATCAAAACACCCCCTTTATTGACAATTTTTCATTGATTATGGCCCGTAATTACTTCCATGAGTCAAACCTATTTATTTAATGTCACAAATTGTAACCTCAATCGGTTTGACTTCCCTAAGCCAAAAATATTTATCTAATGCATAACCAAAGCAAATAACACAAAAGGGAAACGGGTTACCAGGTAAAGTTCATAGTTGGTCACTAAAATATCACTCTTGATTGATTAACTAGAGTGTACTACACACTTGGTACCTAAAGTCATATGTCATGGTTGATTTAACCATAGTGTGGTGATAAATGTATTTTACCTATTATACACTTGAAAATGTATCAAAATATGAGCGTTGACCGAGACAAAAGTGTCAAGGGACACATTCGGCCTCAATTTCCCATATTTTGAACGCCACACGACGTTATTAGAAAATTAGGTGTCATGCGATGTTTTATGGAAAGTTCAGGGACCAACGATGTATTTTTGTCTAATATTAAACTATATGATGAATTGATGATTAACTACACCATATTTTAGGCATAAACTTTCTATGTTTGTTTATTTATGTTCTTATTTTTTTTGTAGTAATTTGGGCAATTGTCAATACTTAAATGCATGGGCGGAGCTATTAAGGGACCGGGACTCTAGGTCTAAACCCGTTAGTGTATTTTTTTTCGCGATTTTATGCGTTAAATTTTTTTTTTTCCATCTTGGTCCTCCCATCTAATGTTCTTCCCGAAAAAAAAAAATTTGTTTCGACCCTCTCAAAATTTTTTTTTCTAGCTCCGCCGTTGTTTAAATTTATGCCTTAATACTTTCACATCATCCAAAAAGAATTATTCACGAACACACCTAATACTTTTAATCTTTTTATCCTCATTTCTGCTATATCAAACTGATGAGTAATGAGAAAATGGATGATCTTTAACTATAGCAACATCAAACAATAATCTTGAAATGCAAGTTATAGTTCATCTAGCTAGTATTTATATGCAAGTATTTATGATATAATAAAAAACAACAATAATGTTTCTTGATTGTTCTTACATAACGTGGTGGAGTGGTTACCCACCCAGCCTTTAAAAATTGTTTTCAATTTGGTATCAAAATTTTTGTTTGATGAGATCGATGTGTGTCTTTTGTATGGTTATGCCTCTAGATATATTTAATTTAAGCTCAGTTTTGGTATGTCTTGTACTTTTGTATTCGCTCGATGATATCTTCGTAACTCTTTTCTAAATCGATGTTAAAAAGCGTATTCAATAATTTTACTCGTGTCTCTGTGTTAATTAATTCATTTTGAACAGTGTAATAACTAGAACAAAAAATCGAGTGAATTTACACACATTTTTTTTTTTTGGTAGTCAGCTTTTTAAAAGAGAGGTGACACTATCAGAGTTTGCGAATCAACATATTGTACAAATCACTATCCTTTTTAAAAGCAATTTAGAGCTAATAACTTTTTGTTTTGCGTAAAAACATTTGGTTAAAACCAAAGTTTGTTCGTTGGGTTTTTCTAACTTGTGCCTTATAGCACAAGTTAAACACACCAAAAGTACAATGGAACTCACGAAAAAGGACATAAGAATTCATACAAAAGTACATTTGTTTGTACTTTTGTGTAGGTCCCTAAGTACTTTTATGTATTTTTTGATATGCTTAACTTATGCCCTTAGAACACAAGTTAGAAAAAACCTTATTCGTATGCATAAGTTAAAAGCTTTATTCTAAGAGCACCATGTGTGCAAAACCAACTGGGCTAGCTCAGTTGGCTACCAAGGGTAACCTTGGGGGGTATCTTTGGAGAGGTCTCCCGTTCGAGTCTCACCATAGACCTTCAGGGGCCCAAAAAAATAGAAGCAGGAGTGGGGTTTATCCCCTAAGGAGAAAGGTCCGATGCTTGCATACTGCCCAATTGGATCTCACTGTGGGCTCGAATCACTAACTAACTCGCCGTTCAAACCTTTTTTCAAGAAGCTCAGTTAAAAATCTGTGGAGACTTTTAGAGTTTCGTTCAAGGCATGTTTGGTTTGAGGAATTTGGTTATGAGGAATGACAATCAAAGTAATCCACAACATACCAATGGACGATTTATGATCATCAGATCAAAAAACCGTTTTTAAGATTAAAAAACACGGAGGGACCACTTCTGTCAATTCACCAAACTTACCCCACCCCTACACCTCTCACTTTTAACAAAATCGATATAAAAAAATCACACTTTCTCTCTAACCGCCATTAAAAAACTGCAATAAAAACTCAAAATCAACCAATTTCGGTTAAAATCATAAAAAAAAAAAAAAAAAAAAAAAAAAAAAAAAAAAAAAAAACACAAAAATTGAACAATCATCAAGTGCAAAAAAAAAAAAAAAAAAAAAAAAAAAAAATCTCAAGATGAAGGTACGATGCTTCCGACTAATTATTTAATTGTTTCATTAGTATCTCTAGTAATTTTGTACTTATTTATGAATATTATTGCTACTTATGAAAAATTTTGTGTATTTTTTGTTAATTTTTATGCGATACTTTAATGCATGTGATGATTATGAACTTATTTGAGTTTTATAAGATATTACTTAATTAGATTTTACAATTTTTGTTGATTTTATATTTTTATTGAGAGATTGTTATAATATTGTCATGAATGTTGTGATTTTTTTCAGTTTCACTTGTGATAAAAACAAATGTGATGGTGAACAGTTGTAGTAGTTTTCTTAGATTTTTGGTAGTATATCACCAGTGACTAATGTTATGATTTTCTTCAGTTTTTGGTAGTATATCACCAGTGATAAAACAGTTGTAGTAAACTTATTTTGTTTTTCGTAGTATAACATCTGTGATGATGAACAGTTGTAGTGGTTTTATTCAGTTTTTGGTAGTATATCACCTGTGATAACGAGCACTTGTACTGATAACTAGTATATCTGATGTGAGTTTTAGTGTGTGTGTATACATTTTAGTTTCATGAGAGATTAAATGTTTGTTTTTTTTGAAAAAAAAAATGTAGAAGCTGATATTTATGCGCATCTTGACACGATAGAAGCTTTAAACGGTTAATTTATGTTAATAAAGCTTTACACATAAAAATTGCATACAATGTGTTGCTATCTAAAAAAACATTTGGTTAAAAACAAAGTTTGTTTGTATGCAAAAGTTAAAAGCTTTATTATAAGGATAACAAAAAAAGAAAAAAAAGAAAGAAAAAAAAAAAGAAAAAAAAAGAGCTTTATTCTAAGAGCACCATGTGTGCAAGGCATATGGCTTGCATTATAACAAAAAGTGATGCGACCAAAAAATACATGTTTTCCATAACTTAAGTTATAAGACACCTTATGGCTCACACATAACCTAATGAAACATAAATTTATATATTTTTTTTTAAAAGAAAAAAAAAAGTATAACAAGGCTGGTATTTTCGGCCACAACCTATAATACCATGTCCTGTGTGGGTTTGACGTTATCCGTTCGCGTTATATGTCAGCATGAGGGAAAAAACGCCCGGTACTAGTGCTCTAAAAAAAGCTTCAAAGGAAACAAAGATATTCAAACCTTTTTTCAAGAAGCTCGGTTAAAAATCTATGGATTATAGAGTTTAAATTACATAAATAAGTTCAAGGCATGTTTGGTACGAGAAATTTGGTTATGAGAAATGACAATCAAAGTTATACACAATGTTTGTTTGCATCAATATGCGTTTGGGTTTTTAAATTGATATCCATCATTACACTGAAAAGAGATACTTATCACATGTTTGATTCCTTTTTTTACCTTTCCCTTCCAAATGAAATTCATCAAACAAACAACACTAATTGGAATGATACATTTAGGTGCAGTTTGTTTGAAGGGTTTTGTGTGAATTGAATGATAGAAGTTAAAATTGTGTGTTTATTTTGCATCGGTGGGCTTATAAATTGGGAATCAAGAATCAAATTTTGATTGATCTCTTTATTTGGTATATTGGGTGATATCATAAAAAAGGGGAAAAAAAATCCAGTTTTCATATTTATTTTTTGTCCTTTTTCAATGTGAGTTGACCTACTTCACCACTATCTCACATTTTATTTTTAATTTGTTTTTTACATATACTCAAATTTATATATAACTTTCTAAAATAACAATTACATATTTTATAATATATTTTCTCTCTCTTACATTAATTTAAAATTCAAAAAATTCAAACTCAGATCATAATTCTAAACCCATCTACAAACCAAACACACCCTTAATGTAATCCATAGTCATTCCAAATCATACCTAAACACATTTCGATTGTGATTTTTGGCAACAAACCAAACACATCCTCAAGTTCTCTAAAAGTGTTTGTGTTGTGGCTCAAGCGAAACCCAAAAAGTGATGTCATGTCATGAAGCTTTGCTACATAAATACTCCTTTCGTCTCAAAATTATTGTCAGAAGACAAGAATCGCAAAGTTTAATAAAAATGAAACCACTATAATTCTCAACCACTCAAATAGAATATTGCCTCACTAAATTCTTTTTTTCTTACTAAAAATAGAAAGTGAACAACTAATTTGATACATTTACAAAAGGAAATATGAACAATAAATATGAGACGGAGGAAGTACATAAATAAGCTTATTCGTCGATATAGAACACACATTGTCAATAATCTAATAACTCGTGTATTAAGTCATTTTGAGTTTTCTATCTGTTTAATTATGTAAATGGCTATTTATGTCATTTTACATTAGGGTCGAGCAACGGGGCAAACTCGACCCTAACCGGCTAAACCCGACTCGAAAACCGATTCAGGGCAAAATGTTAATCGCGTAAAACCTAGTAAACTGAAACCGAACCGAATAAGGTCGGTTTGGTCTGGGTCGGTTTAGCTAGTTCTAACCAAATAGGTGTGATTTGACTCGAACCGAGTAAAGCCTATACAAAACCGAACCGAATAAGGTCGGTTCGGTTCAACTCAGTTTGTCGGTTTGGTTCATTTTTTGATTGATTTTGCGCGGCCTTATTTTACATATTATAATTTCAGCTACTAATACTTTGTCGAACACTTTTATAAAACAAAATGGCGCGTCTTATAACTGTCACTACCAGTCTTATCAACTTACAACTTATAATCAGAATTTTGTTACAAGTTAATATTTTGTTCTTGTCAATGTACCAAAACAAACCATTACATTACGTACTAAATTACATTTTGCCAATTAAAAAACATGTATAAGGTTTGCATGAACATATTTTTCAAAATAATTTACCGTTAACAGTTTACAACTAGATCTATCAAATATACGTTTTGTAAGTAATATTTGTTCTTGTCGAAGTACCAAACATTACATTACAGATATACTACGATATACATTACTGAAATACAATTTGCTAATAAAAAAACATATGAAAGGTTGGATATGTCAGGCATTGACGTATCTTTCAAAAGCACTTATCGAAAACGATAGATGGGTATATGAAAAACAATATCCTACATTTTTTTTTATAAAGAAACAACAGTCACTTGTTTTTGTTATATTTTACGTAGTAATAAATATTCAAATAATCATCGGCGAACATTTATGCTCCAAAGACATAAGATTGGATTTCAGCCATTTTATTCCTGTAGACAGCTACACAAAATGAAGTGGTCAACATGGTACAAAAACCGCGTAGCGTGCTCATCTTTACATTTTTTAAAACAATCTATTTCGACATAGTTCAAATCCGCTCTCGTATATACTTAAACAAATCAAATAAAACTTTGTAACTATAACCATCACAATATAGTTTGCGTTAAAAAACGACTTGAGTTGTGTAAAGTCAATATGCGCCAATCATGTCTTATACATCGTTATGCACAACCAATAATGCATATAGTTTTTCGCCTACGGGTTATCATTATCAGGGACCGGGACCAAGCATGATTTCGAATTACAGCTTTTTGAAGTTGATATACAATTGCTTGCTAGAGAAAAGGTCCAAAATGTATTCGATTGTTACAAAACCTTATTGGTCAGCAAAGTTATTTTATTAGGAAAATGCTAATAGAGTGACCAAATGGTACCAGTGACCACATCACAGCCCCCCCAATTATCATATGTGTAAAACAAGCTGGCTATTGCAGAATCCCACTTAAACAGGCTGGAAAATCATCCCAACCCACTTGGTCTCCTTTAAATTGACCTTTCTATAGCAACATAACAGATTTTGACAATATTAAGGCTGGTGGTAGTGGGTCGGAAAAAGCCGGTCGACCAAATCGGTCGATCGATATTGCCATTGTGGGGCATAAAATGGACTTCGATCGCCGGCCAATTTTTCCCAATATCGATCGCTTAAACGATCGATTTTTTCACACCTTTATTTTGTATAATCCCATTTTCAAAAACAAATGTTACCGTTTGATTTAAAATTTTTTTTTTACCACTTTCATCCTATAAATACTCAAATTAAACTCACTTTCAAACATATACTTTCAAACATAATTCAAACAACAAATCAAACAAACAAAAAATGGCTTGTAAACTTCCCCACTCTGTGGAACAAGTTCAAAACTATGTCAAAAAACAAGTCGAAATTGATGACAAGGAACGCCAGGATGCAATTGTCGAAGTTTGAGCTGGCGAAGTTACGCAAAGACCGCCTGAGAACACGATACGAAGCTTGCAAAGATATCTCTGTCGAGAGAAAATATGTGATCGACCAGTTTTTGTACAACGAGTTTCGCAAAGATGCTGATGTTGTTGAAACATTGTGGGGTTGTGTGCAGCAGATTGAGAACGAGAAATCCAACAAGATACGTTGGAGTTTTGAAGAGAATGTGCAAGCTGCTGATACACCACAACAACAACAACAATTTGTGCACGGTGCATCAAGTTCATCTGCATCAAGCGTTGTTGAGCCACAACAACAGCAACTTCATCTTGATAACTTTCAGCTAAGTTTTGAGGAGAATGTGAAACCTGCTGATGATGGCTGGAATTCTGAGGACGAGCGGGAGCTAAGCAGGATGCAAGCTGATTTAGAAGCAGAGAGGTTTGCGAGGTTTGATCCGTATGACGACGGTTACCGCTCCGAGAACTCGCAGACCTGGGATCACCCAGATTATAATTGAAGTTTTAGTTTTTAAATTATTATTGTAATGTTTTAATTTCTGTTTATGTAACGTTTATGTTTTTATTAATAAAAAATTTACGTTTGTGTTAAAAGATCCCGCCCGAATTTTAAATTTCAAACATTCCGCATTGTATTTAATTTTTGAATTTAAAATTTATCCCGCCTTCTATTTGAATTTTGAATTCAAAAATATCCCGCTTCTTATATTTATCCCCTATAAATACCACACAATACAACATTTTTCTTCACACACTCCTAAAGCATTTCACAATGAATAATCGGTGGTCAATGGAAGAAGAAGATCTGCTAGCTCGCGTATGGCTTGAAGTTAAAGATCCCGGAGAGCTTGTGAACGGACGTTCTTTTTGGACTGAAGTTACACACAGGTTCAACAATGAGACCAATGGTGACAACCGTAATAAAAATAGCATTACGGCTATGTGGAGTAGAATGAATGCTGAATGTCGTAGGTATAATGCCATTTACAAAGAGTTGCTGCGTACAAGTGAAGACCCTTGTCGTCTCAGCAATGCAAACCGAATTTATTATGAGCGCTATAGGAGAGGGATATACTATCAACATGTGTGGTTCGTTATAAGAAACACAAATGCATGGGACAGAGACGATGAGTAATGGGAGACCCTTGTGTTATCGTGTTTTATTTGTTTTTCGTATCGTTTCGTTTATGTAGTATTTATGTTTTATTAATAAAATTTGTGTTTGTGTTAAAAATTAGTTTTTTTTTTAAAGAAAAAAGAAAAAAAAATGATGATGCAATATGGGTTGCCACTGTGATGAGAGAGATGAATATGGGTTGAAGAGAGAGAAAGCTGAGGTGGCAGCCGGAAAGATAATGCAATATGGGTTGCCACTGTGAGTAGCCTAATGTGGTATAACTTACCTGCTAAGATTTGGTTATATCATTCCTGAGTAATGTACTAATGTATCACTTTTTATGGATGCACATAGGGCTGAGCATCGGGCGAAAACCGGACCGGACCGACCAAGACCGGACCGGACCGAGGACCGAGAACCGGAAAACCATGGACCGAGACCGGACCGAATGTGGTCGGTCCGGTCTCGGTCCGGTCCGGTCCGGTCGGTCTTCGGTCGGTCCGGTCCAATTAGGCAAGTTTTTTCGGGTTTTTGGTCGGTCCGGACCGGACCGGACCGGACCGACCGGACCGAGGACCGAATTTTTCAAAAAGCTTAGACCGAGGACCGGACCGAATGTGGTCGGTCCGGTCCGGTCGGTCTCGGTCCGGTCGGTTTTGTCGGTCGGTCCGGTCCATCCGGTCCGTTTGCTCAGCCCTAGATGCACATGTTAGTGTAATGTTATGAGTTATGACTCATGATTTAGTCATCTATGCTCAAAAAGTAATCTTTTACATGCCACATACAAAAAAAGGATGATCTATTATACATTTTAACCAACATTGTGTGATGCAAGTTAACACACGTGATACAACTAGGGGTGTTCACGGGGCGGTTCGGCTCGGTTCGGTTAGAGATTTTTACTATCCATCGCGGGGCGGGTAGTTCATTTTACTATCCGAAACCGAACCGTACTAGGCGGTTAACCAGACATGCGGGTACCCAAAATGAACGGTTACCCGCGGTTCGGGTCACGGTTATCCATTCTAAAAAATTAAGCGAATCAATCGAACAAACAATAACATAAATTAGAATTTAATATATCACTGTCTTAAAATTTAAGAACATTGAAGAGATTATTAGAGTTATAGTAAATTTGTTCCGTCCCAATAAAAACATTCAAATTATCATATGAAACAAAATAACTAATACTATTTATATGACGTTTATAGGTTACGACCACTATAATCATATGTAATCCATGGATATTAGTAAATAATCACATTAGGTAAGTAAAAATTTGTTATATAATAAAAGTAGTACAATAATATAGTTAATACTTGTACATTTTTATGAACGATTTGTTGATACCTACATGCATATTATAATCGGTTCGGTTCGGGTAGCCACGGATAACTAAAAGTAAAAACCGAAACCAAACCGTGATAAGCGGGTTTTTCCGGTTTCGGGTTTTCTCGGTTTCGGTTTCTTCGGTTATCGGTTTTTTGCGGTTTCGGATTGAGCGGATCGGCTCGGTTTGTCGGTTTCTCGGTTATTTTGAACACCCCTAGATACAACTATCTAATGCGGTGTTTGAGCAGTTTACAAATTTGCCATTGTTCCGAAAACAACATAATAACTTACAAACAAGAACAACAATGCTTCAATTTAACCTTTTAGGGGAGTAAAAAATGAATAAATATCAAGAAAACTGAATTTAACCTGTGTATCGGATTTGTTTTTTCTTTTAATTTGATCTATCGGCAATCCATCGAGTCAAATGAGTCTGCGAATCCTGAAGGCTTAGAGGGAATACTAGATTGTGTGTGATTAAATGACATATCAAACGTTCTAGAAGTGCCCTCGTCGGCTTGCCATCTTTGAAGGGCTTGCGGAAGGCTCATATGGAGGTCGATCCCATAGCCATCTTCTTCTTCTGGCCGAGAAGGCTTCCATTGTTCCACAAGAGGACCCAAAACGTTAACCGCGTGGCCCATATCAGGTCTTTGAAATGGCTCGCGTGCTGTACAGTGGCCTGCAAGCTCAGCTACCTTGGATATGCTGTCAAGAGTTTCTTCGTCTTCAGTTTCTAGTGTCTGGTCAATTGCCTTAAACATGTTTTCCTTTGAGATAAGGACCCTCCTAAACCAGGTTACTAAATGACACCTTTCATCGGACATGTTCTCGTCTAGTGCTTTTCTGCCTGTTATCAACTCCATCAAGACCACCCCAAATGCAAAAACATCCACCTTTGTAGTCACTCTTCCAGTAGCTGTTTTGATAAAAAAATCACAAAAGTTAAGAGACCGCTTTTTTGAATCCAATTTGACACCAAAGATCTAGAAAACACCCATAAATTTAAAGAATTCAGCAGTTTACAGTCTTTGTGACAGCAAAGATCACAGATGTTGAAACAAAATGTACTTGTCTTTTAGATGTTTGCTCAACCAAATATAAAATTTATCAGATACGAGGTTGTTTACTTGTTAGTCTTTTACTGAAGAAAAATCCCAAAATTATGAATGCTGGCTTTTTACAGTCATTTTATGCCAAAGATTATATATTTTTAACCAAATGTGTACTAATACTGTCTTTATAGTTGATTAAATCATCAAATATTACTAGTAATAAAACAGTAAAGTACTCACCAGCATACTCAGGTGCAAGATAACCGAAGGTTCCAGCAAGTTTTGTCTCAACAGAGTATTTCCCATCAGGGGCATTTTTAACCAAACCGAAATCTGCAACTTTAGCTCTCATGTCGTCACCGAGAAGGATATTAGACGGCTTTAAATCTCTATGAATAAAGCTCGACTGTGCCAAACTATGCAAATACTCAACCCCTCGAGCCACATCCAAAGCAATCGAAACCCTTTGTTTCCAACTAAGAGGAGGGGTCTTATGTTCACTCCATTCAAACAAATGCTGAGTTAATGTTCCTTGTGGCATGTATTCATAGACCAAAAGCCGCTCATTGCCATTCACACAATAGCCAAGAAGAGCCACTAAGTGTCTGTGTCGGACTTTTGTAAGAACAGCAATCTCAGCTTGGAATTCATTCAACCCTTTTGTACCCATGACACCCGATTCCATCCTCTTAACTGCAATCTTGGTCCCATCATGTAATTCACCTTTATAAACGACCCCAAATCCACCTCTTCCCAATATATTATCTTCACTGAAATTATTTGTCACTTGTCTAAGAACTTGAATCGAAATCACAACATTCCCACCTTCAAAAACATGCATTTCACTATGATCACCACTACTTTGACTCTGTAACTCACTAAAACCGCCACCATACCCATTAGAACTACTGCCCACCGCACTCGTCTTCATCAATTCCTTACCAATTTCCGGATTCTCAACACGCCCAAATTTCTGATGCCTTTGCTTAACACAACATTTGTAAACCACAAAGAACACAATCGCAACAAAAACAAGAACACCAAACACAATCCCAGCAACCATACCACCTGAAACAGAAGACCCTTTTGAGGAACCAGACGGGCTTCGACTAGGTCCATTAGAACCACTTGGTAATGACCCCGGTGGCCCATTGGTTCCAGTAGTAATATTTGTACCTAAGAACTTATTCCCACCTGTTGTAAACTTAACCCTTGATGGAAATACAGGTACATTACCAGAAAGATTATTATTCGACACATCTAAAACCTGAAGATTGGGTAAACTTGTCAATGCTTCAGGAATCACACCAACAAGATTATTATCATTTAACGTCAAGCTTCTTAGCGAGGTCAAATTAGCAAAAGCAGGCGAAATAGTACCCGCAAATTTCTGCCTAGCAAAGTTCACAGTTGCTACATTCTTACCACTAGAATCACAAGTAACAAAAGTCCATCTTTGACAAGCATCATTCCCTTTCCAAGATTCAGCTAAACTCATCGGATACCCAACCGCACCAGCAACCTCAATCAACGCAGTCACCTGAGGATCACAAGGTCCCGCTTTAGGTAAACAAAAACTATTGGAACTAACATCAGCCACAACACCATCCTTAAACTGAGGCAATGCACCTTGCAACATATTATTCCTCAAAGTAACATTAACTAACTTAGGCAAACTCGTCAAAGAAGGCGGAACAATACCAGCAAACTGATTATCCCTTAATTGCAAATCAAATAAATTTTCACATTTACTAAGATCCGGTAATGGACCAGTAAAATCATTAGCTTGTAGCCAAACCTGTGACAACTGTGTCATAGAACCAAGAACATCTAACCTCCCAGACAAACCAGTTTTCTGATTATTTAACCAAAGATTTTCTATTTGTGAGCCACCAAAAGTCAAAGGCAAACTTCCGGTTAAATCATTATAACTCAGCCTAAGACTTTGCAAATTTGGAAAGTTACCAAAGAAATCTGGAATAGGCCCAGTTATGACTGCATTACTAGCTTCAAAAGACTGCAACATAGTACTATCAGTTATATCACTAGGAATAGTCCATGATGACAGATCTAAGTTATCAGATATCGAAAACCTTTGCAAGTTAGTCAAACCTAGAAAGAAGCCTTTCCCAATGGACGTAAAGTTATTCTGATCAAGAAACACTTCCTCCAAGGACGTCAAGTTAGCTAAAGATGGCAACATACCATCTAATTTGTTACGTTGCAAGGCCAAAGTTTTGAGCTGAGTAAGCTCATTCAGATTAGTTGGTAATGACCCAGACAAAGATTTAGTAGGTAAGTTGATAGAAGTGACACGTTTAGAGTTGTCACATTGAATACCATCCCATGAACAATAGTCAGTGCCTGTTTTCCATGAAGATGGTGGAGGAGTTAAGGTGGTGAGGAAGGAGGACATGACGGAGGCGTCATCGGAGGTGACGGTGGTGGTGGTGAGGAGGAGGACGGTGGTGAGAAGGAGGAGGTAACGGTGGTTGGTGTATTCAAGTGCCATAGTTGTGACAGGTGAAGAAATGAAAAGAAAATAGTAAATGATATACTCCGTATATGGGTGTGGGGTATTAAAAGAAAGACACAAGTGAAGACAGATAGATAAGTTAGATGTGTTTTGTGTTTTTTTTTAAAACATTGGTTGGACGTGGATACCGCGTTCTTTTTAGGTTTTCTTTTCTTATGTTTTTCACTGTTTTGACTGTGTGTCTTTTGTTTTTGTTCTTGGTTAACCTTTAGCTATTAGTCATTTTGTAGGTTTGGTCCTTTTGATATTTTCTTGGGAAACAAGTTGCTGCCAAACAAGTGAACTTATGTTGACTAAATTTGTACTACATCTACTCAAAATTTTGTTTTAATTATGTTTATAAGGGTGGTGGGAGTACATCACTCACCATACTTTCCTTCACTCACTCCTAACCAATCTCCTTCCGCCACATCATTCTTCACTTTTTTCATCACTCACCCTTCACTCACTTCTTTTTTGGAGGCGCTACTTCACTCACCCTTCACTCACTTCCCTCTAACATGCAACAGTTAAAAAATAACATGCAACGTTCGAAAAATTTCTCCTTCCCGTGCATGAGCTCTTCACTCAAATCCCCTAACCGTGCGGGGTATAATTCGAGGCGGCGGTGTTCCTGTCCGGGAAGCCATACCGCACCGCACCATAATGCATGTACTCCCAGCACTCTAAGTTACTACCTTTTTTTTTAAGTATATAAGTGGTATGCTTATAATCGCTACTACGTATGAATAAAGAAAACCATTTATTTGGAACAAGTTGATAGATCGTATGAATAAAGAAAACCATTTATTTGGAACAAGTTGATAGATATATGTTCAAATGAGTAAACACAAAATAAAAGTATCTCTTTATCGCATAAGTTAGGATAAAATGAGAAATAAAATTAAAATAAAAAGTGTGAGAAAAATTACAGTAAAATATTTTAGATGTATTTACAAATATCAGGCGAGTACTCGTGCATAATAACGAGATTTTATAGCGGCAAATAGTTATAATAATATTTTGGTTATACAAAACATTATATAAAACACTTAAGCCAAAGCAGCATTGTAAACACTTTCTGTTTGTGACCATAATATTTATTGTCGGGCAAAAACTATAGCATTTCATCTTACCTACGACAACAAAGTACTATTGTAAACACTATTGTAAATAGGTATCAACTTAATTAGCTGTAATAAGCTTTTTTTTTTTTATTTTTATTTTTATTTTTATTTTTATTTTTTAGCTAATGAGCTTATCAAAAGGACTTAATTTGTCACCTTCATTTAGGATTATATTAAAAAGCTAGCAATAAGCTAGAATAACAAACGCTAAACAAAAATAACATGCAAAAGTAACCTAAAACTACACGTGAATAAACCCATGTTAACAATGATCGAGTACACGTAAGAATAGACTAAGCCTAAATGGTATAGTTGACCAGAATCATAAAAGAAATCCAACAAGCCACTATTTTAAAATTAAAACTAATCACCTTGGAGTACCCATTAATTTATCACATTTTTTTTTATCTGAATTAGCTTAAAAAGATTCATTCTTCATCTTTCTCTTCTTCAAATGAAAGCATGACATTTAGTCTCCTCAAATCCTAACATCTACACAAACAGTAACAATATATAAATATGAATTGCTATAGTTTTCCCAAATATAAACTTATAAACCTATTATTGATTCTCAATTTGAAACAAACATCAGAAACAATAAAGAAATATGAATTCAACTTACATCGTAAAAACTTGACAAAGGGAATGTGAAACCATGGAAGAAATGATTATCAAGTACCTAAACAAAGTAATACTCAAATTGGTTATTCTAGGTTTTAAGATTTTGTTCTTTAATCATATTGAGAATCAATAAGTTTATCCAGGTAAATAAAGCTAACCTTGGATACGGAACTTAATCATCCTTAGTTTATTGAACCGATTAAAAGATATATTAAACCAAGAATAACCTTTTGAATTTTCTAATCCAAGCGATTCGTTTTTGTAAGACCAGAAAGAAAAAAGCAGATCATAAAAATCCATATCAAGAAGAACATATAGAAATGAATAAATAGATTACTTTGTAATTTGTCACCCACTCAAAATCAATATAAAATTGTAGAAACACCAAAGTAACGGATCAAACAATGAAAGAACACAAAAGAAGATATATTAAAATTTACGTAGTACATGATTCTAGCTGGTGGATCTGAGAGAGAGGAACCTGTGAAAAAGATGGAGAAACACAAAAACTGATGAACTGGTTTCCCGTAAAATTATACAATTGATTATAGATTTTTTTTTTTTTTTTTTTTTTTTTTTTTTTTTTTTTTTTTTTTTTTTTGTAATTAAAATTTAAAGATTTTCGCAATATAAGGAACATAATTATGTTATAGTCAATCAAAAGAATCGAAACTGAAAATAGCAAAATAGTGTACTGAATTTCTGATGATGATGAAGGGGTTTTTTGAATGATATTGTGTTTGATATTCTGATGGCGAGTTAGGGTAGTGAATGATACTGGTTTTGATAATGAATCTGTAGTAGAGGAGTTATGTCGCATGCAATGAAAAGGGGTGGGTTACAACTGGAAAAAGGTTGGCCAAATTTTGTGAGTCTTCCTTCAGAAGTTTTGATTAATTCCTTAATTAGTGTTTAGATTTGAAAGTCAACATTTTCAATAAAGTCAAGATTCAAGTTTTGATCATTTTTCCTTTTTATGTAGTTAAGATAGATGCATCTCATTTTAAATTTCTTCCTCTCATTTGAAATATGTGGCTGAAAGTTTTTCGTATTCTTTTTATTTCAAACTTTCTTCTCACTAGATCTCTTCCTGAATAGAAGTTGGAATCAAATGAGAAATAAAATTACCAAAGAGTATAAAAGGTCACAAAAGAGTGACATGTATTTCTTCTTATTCCCTCCTTTTTTTCCGACCCATGATTCGGTTATGCTGAAACATCAATATATGATGAACATCAGTGTTAAAAAAAAATAATAAAAAAAAAATAAAAAATAAAAAAATATGATGAACATTAAAATATGATTAACATTTCACATCATGATTGATAACATCAAGACATAATAAACTATGATCGATGAATATTCAAATAACGATCGTGTATACGACGTATACAAGTCATGCAACTTGAAATTGTGGAGAAAAATAGGGTTGATCATGTTGGCGTTTTTGATACCAAATGTGACAAGTCTCTTGAAACGGTTAAACGATAATTTATTTCTTCTCATGCCAATTTAATTTTGCTTACTAACAATGTTTTTTTATATATAGAAAAGGAGACAATTTATGAAGAGTACATTGACAATCCGGTCGCTGATACCATAGCAAGGAGAAAAGATGTGAAATTGAATTGAAGATGAGTGTTGATGAGTGCTCAAACACTCATCATTTTTTGTCAATCTGAACTGCAAAAACATTTAAAAAACACTCAGAAATGCATCAAAATACTGAAAATATCCCAGGATTTTGTTTTATATGTTTCAAATGCAAAATGATTAAAAACAGATGAAAAACGAACAAAGTTTGCATAATTGGCAGTTTCAGTCCCTCAACTTTCAAAAAATTGACAAAATCAGTCCCTGAGCATTTGTTTTAAAAGAAAAGTCAACCCAAGTCCTTTAAAAGTCAAATATTATCAAAAATGGTCTTTGGGTGAAAAGTTTTGAGAATTTACAAGTTTAGTCCCTGAACTTCCAGAAATTGACAGTTTTGGTCCTTGGTGGAATATTTTGGAAGAAAGGTCAATATTGGTCCTTGGGAAATCACAAGTTATCACAAACGGTCCTTGGAATGAAAGTTTGTAGAATTTACATGTTTGGTCCTTGAAATTTCAAAATTGGCAGTTTTGGCTCTCGGGAATTTCAAATTGGAAAAAGTCAACTATGGTCTTTACACTATTCATCCTTGGCAAGAAATATCCTTGTGAGTACTTTGGGAATATTACAAATTCAGTCCCTTAAATTTCAGCTTTTGGCAATTATAGTCCTTGTGATATCTAATAAACCAAATGGACCCTTTAATATCCTAAACCTTAAAATCCAACCCAACACAAACATACCAACATCCCCAAGCCCAATACCACCTTTGACCCATTCCTTTTTTTTTAATAAAACCACCAGGGTCAAACCATAAGTCAATACCACTCCCTCCCTGCCAAACCATTCCTCCCTGTGCAAAACCACCCACACGTGACCTGCCTTAGCCTGCCACCCCAACACCATCATCACCCCTATCTCCCACACTCCACATCCTACACTACCTTTCCACCATTAAACAACAAAACCCAACCCCTGGCACAAGTTATCAGTACCTTATACCATTTGGGCGCCAAAACTAAAAGCAAGGGCTGTGATGATTGATCATGGGGCTTGTGGTCTAGTGGTAAAGGCTTAAGTAGTTAAGCGAGCCCAAGTAAGAGTAGTACTGGTTTGGGTGACCGACCAGGAAGTCCTCACCTGGGAACCACAAGCTCTAATGATATCAGGCGCATCGGGAATAGGAGTGGGGTTATCCCCTAAGGAGAGGCGAGGCTCGCGGTTGGTATCTCTGCCCGAGGATGCGACACGAGCCAACAACTAACATCTAACCCGCCGTTAAAAAAAAAAGGGCTGTGATGATTGAAGACCCATCCAATGGTTGGGATTGATCCCAAGGAACACAACTCAGAAGTGGACAAGAAAACAAAGAAACCCTAGTTTTATTTTTTAGTATAAATAGAACATTTTGTAGCCAAAGATTGGCAGTAGGTAAATTAGGGTAGAAATAGTTGTAGTTTAATTTTAAAGTATTGTGAAGCTCTCAATCTCAGTTTGTACCTTTTTCTTAAAATTCAATAAAAGTCTGAACTTTTTTTCCTGTTACTATTGCATCCTTTAGTTTTGAGCTGCTTATTTATTCTGCTTATTACAGCTGCTTATTGGTTTAAGATTCAGCTTTCTAGGTCAGTATTAGTCTTAATATTAGTGTATTTGTTCAAAAAATTAGTCTCAAAATCAGTTTTAAAGCTAAAAATACCAAATCAGTCCCCATAAAGGACTGTTTGGCACAAACTTCTACTCTTAGTTAAAACAGGTTTTGCCATTTCTTAAAGTTAAGTTAGCTGTAATTTAATGTTAGAAGTGGTTTTAGAGTACACTTAGTTGGTTTCAAGTGTTTTTAAAAGCTTTTGATTAGATTTTCCTAAGTTGTAGTTCATAATTGTTTTTCAATAGCAAGTAGGCTAGATTCTTTGTTCAACACCTTTAGTTATATTTGGTAGCTTAATTTAGCTCACAATAGGTTATACAACTTATGCAACCCCTGGTCTCTAACTATTCAGTGGTCAAACACACCAAAACTCACCATTTCTCACCCACTTTGACCTTGCACAACTAGATACCCTCAGCCCAAAACCCACTTTGATCCCTATTTTTAATTTGCTCAATTTTAATCCTCATGACCTGAATTTTGTTTTATAGCTAATTGATGAGGCGAAAAATGACCCATTTTTAGGGGGTAATTTAAGTTCGGAATTGAATTTATTTGATCAAATATTGCCCTAAATCGCTCCTTTTGTGATTTTAGGTACTTTTGTAGTGAATTTTGGAAAAGGAAGCATTTTGTACGTTTTTGGAGCATAAAAGTGAAGAAAACAGCAAAGTCTTAATTTTCCTTGCTGGGAACAGTACCTGACGGCGTCACCAAATTCTACATGACAGCGTCAAGAGTAAAACAAGAGGTGAAGTGGAATTTAGTCCATGACGATCCAGAGAGTTTTTACACTAGGGGCATGACGGCGTCACCATAGGCTGTCATGGTCCCATTACACGTGACGGCCTAGAGAAAGTTGCTCTTGACGGCGTCAGATCTGGATCTAGGCAATCCGATATTATTATGGGCGGCTAGTTGACGGCGTCAGATTTCTCTTCTTGACGCCGTCACATTGGAAAATCTATATATAGTTTTGTAATTTTCATTCATTGAGGGAGGACAATTAGAGGGATAACTTGGAGAAACCCTAGCACGATTTTATCAGTATTTTCAAGGGTTTTTACCCTTTGAAACCTTTCATGTTCAATTAAGATAAGTATCCTTTCAATTCATTCAATATGTCTATGTGTTGTTTGAATATATCTTACGCTTGTCTTGATTTTAGCATGCTAGGCTAGATCTCTTGTGTGTTTTCTTAGATGTAGCGAAACCTAGATGTTGAATATGGGTTGATTGCTTGTTTATAGTTGTTACGGATGAATGATTTCGATGTTAGGCTAAAGAAAATTGGCAGACTTCCATAGTGTAACTTGCTTACGTCTTAAGAAACATGAACCAATGCGTACTAGGTTTTTATGGTTGTATTTAATGCATGAGCGAATTCTAATGATCCCATGTTATGAGCTTCTTGCAGGCTCGACATAGGAGTGAAGTAGGAGCTTATAGAGTTGGGGAAGTACGTACGCCACCCCACGATTAGTATTAAGGAATATAACCCGTCATCCACGCAACTGTAACAAACTATCAACCTGTAAAGGCTATCTAGGGAGTAATGAAATCTAAGTAAACACAACTTTCCCATTTATTATTCACACCACTAGTTTAATTAGCTTTATTTACATTTTTGTTATTTTATTTTGATTGCATCTTAGTTATTGGGTTAGTTGACTAGCAACTAATTCCGCCCACTCTTCCAATACCCGAGATTTTTACTTGCTTTTCATAAAATATAAAAATACAAAAAGAATCATCCCTCACCTCTAGACTTAATTTTTAGGCTTTCTAATCCTAGCGACACTATTCCTGAGTTGAACGATCAATCCCCCGGTACTTGTCACTATACTATACTACAACGATCAGGTACACTGCCTGGTGGGGGTTGTAAGCTTCTCGAGATCCCTTGAGAGGTAAAGCCTGGTGCAATTCCCACGCATCACTAATTGACCAGCTTGTGAACACCACTATAATTTTAGAATAATTTTTGGATTTTCTTTCAAGCTTGTGCAAGCCTGCAAAGTAGCCCCCCTAGGCTGTTTTACACATTAGCAGACCCTAGGGAACTTTTAGCTTATTCAGTTTTTAGCTTATATCTCTGCTCATTTGTACCCTTAGTGCTTTATTAGGTTTTCCCTAGTGAGCCTGTTGCTTATTCTCCCTTTAAGTGCAGCTTATTTAGCTTGTTTGATTAGTAGCTTATTTGTTTTAGCTCAAATTGCATATTATGTCCTGTTCAAATAGCCGAAGCACCAGCTTCCATAAAAAGCTTAGTACAAGCCCAAATTAATTACTATTTGCTTTTACTTGTTCCTTGGCAGCTTGTGTTTATCATTTTGCAGCTTTTAGTCCTGAACCATTTGGTTTCCTAGCTTATTTTCAGGCCTAAGTTAGCCCCCTTGGGATTGTCCTTCTCCCCTGCACCAGGGGAATGGGGTGGTTTTCATGAGCTTCTTATAAGCTCATCTGTGCATATAAGCCTTATATTTTTGTCATTTTAGGAAGCCCTCCTGGCCAGCTTTCTTTTTATGTTTTTACTTTTCACTTTTATGCTTATTGTAATTGCTTATTATGCCTTTCAAGTTCTCACCATCTCACCCTTTACACTGAGTGATCAGTATAAAGAGGCATTTTCATAAGCTATTATCTAGCTTATCTGTGGGACCCATGGTGAGTCTCTTGGTTCTTTGAAAAGCCTCTTGATTCAACTTTTTGTTTCCAGGTTCCTTTTGGCCTTATCAGCTTATTTGATAAGCTTAACATAGGTCTGCAGATTGCCTTTGGGTCTGCTAGTTCACAGTTGATTTTAGGATAGCTTATTTGCTCATTTTAACTTATCAGTATGTTCCTTCACATATTTTAGCTTCTTCCCTGTACATGTAAGTTGTTTACAGCTTAATTTGCCCTTGGCTCAGCCTGTGAGGCTTATTATAAGCTTTTTCAAAATACCACAAAGTTATAATAAGCTTCAATAATGGGCTGTTAAGAACTTAAGCTCACCAAAAGCTTATTTTTCAGTTCCACAGATTTCACCTTCACAAAATTTGTTCATTTAAAGTTGTTTAATAGATTTGTAAAAGAAATTTTCAGAAAAGCCAAAAATAAGAAAAGTGATAGCTTCTATTTAAGCCCTTTTGGCTTATTTTTTTTGCTTATTTATAATCAATTTCTATTTTTATATTTTTGTTGAGTTCCTGATAGTTTAAAATAATTTTATGAATTTTTCTAGATTTTTTTCTCTTCATTTGCTATTTTTAATAATTAATATTAGTTTTATTAATAATTAATTAATATTAGATAATTAAATAGTATAAATAGTTTTTATTAAGTACTCCTATGTTTTTATATTTTTCCTAGGTTTTAAATGTCATAAAATATTTTTAAAAAAAGTTTTAGAATTTTTACTAATCATTTGCTATTTTTCTTTAATTTAATTAGTTTAATTAGTATTTAAATCTTAATTAATTAATAATAAATAGAGAAAAAGTAGGAAAAATATATTTTTAGTTTTAAAATTACTTTTTTATTATTTTAGAATTTTTAGAATTAAGCTTTCATTTTTCTAGCTTAAATTCATAATTAGTGTATTTTAAATATTATTAATTAGTTATTAAATAGTAATTAATTCATAGTAGTTAATTAAATAATGTAAAAATTATTTTTCTTTTTCCAAAAATTTTCTTTTATCATTAGGATTGTAAAAATTCAATTTTCATATCCGTAGGACTTTATTTGCTGCCGTTTCACTTTTTATTTTGCGCGTTGATGTTATTTTAACGTAAACGCGCGTTTTTAATTTTAAAAACGTTCTAGGGTAACGTAACTTTACGTTTTAGTTAATTTAGTTTAATTAAGTTGTTTTCACTTATATTTCCTTAGCGTAATCATTCAAAACCCTTATTACCCCTTTCATATTCAGAATCACCCGATCACAAATCCGTTTTCTATACCATCACACCTCGCTGGGACATAACGACCCGGGGAAACACTGTATTCCGCGGAGATTGGGCCTAGGTAGTTTTACCATATTGACCACGTCAATGGTTGACTTTAGTTGACTGCGTTTGCCTCAATCAAATTTTGGCGCCGTTGCCGGGGAGGTCGTGCGCGTATTCTAAAACGGTTTTGCAGATTAGTGATTTTGGAATTCACTTCTTTGTAAATTTACCATCCTTGTGTATATTATCATATAAAAACAACAAAACGGTTCCCCAAAACATTTTAAAATTAGTTTTCAACGAACACAAAAACACAAAAAGATTTTCTTTCTTATTTTTATAAAATGTTTTCCAAAAACTCCAAAAATATTCACCTTTACCCTCTTACCTTTTTGATTCTCCATCCCTTACCCTCTATAAAACTTTGATTCTTTTCTATGTCGTATCCACACCATTTGGATTGTCAATGGTGTGGTGGTCCTTATAACGGTGGTAATTGCCCCAGTTGTGGCATGGAAGAGTCAGGATACGGGTCTGTCTATAACCAGGATCCCTATTCTCACCATGACACGACTGATTTATTCCACCAGCCACCAAACCATGAGATACTGACATATTCATGTGAATATTGTGGAGGTCCTCATCAAGGATTTGAGTGTCAAACCGGAAACACGTTTGTCTACGAACAGTTTTCTAGTAACACTCAGAATTTTGAAAATGATCAATATCCATACGATTCACCAAACCAGACTCAACAGTTTTACTGTTGTGAGTGCTGTGGTGGTCCACACTATGGTTATGATTGTCCATCAGGAAACACGCTTGTCTATGAGCAGGTTCCTGGTGACAATTATAACCCAAACACATATGACTCACAGCCACAACAGTTCAACTGTTGTTAGAACTGTGGAGGTCCACATTTCAGCTCTGATTGTCAAACAAGGAATTCATTTCCTTGTGACAATTACGACTACCCTTATCATGACCAAACTCCACAGTCCTAATTGAGTCAGGCACTTCTTCCAGAAATGCAAAATATGATGGAAATCGTTGATGATCTTAAAAGTTTGGTCCAAAAACTTGCCCAAAAATATACTCATCAAAAATCCATGCAAGAATTGCTGGCTGAAGAACAGGCTGCTAAAATAAATTCCCAAGATGCCTTTGAAAAATCTATTAGGAAATCCATTGCAAAAGAAAAAGCAGCCAAGTCTAGCTTTCAGTTCCGTTTTATTCCTGATGACAGTGATGATGAAGATACACTTGATATCCTTCAATTCTATAAAGATTCATCAAGTTCATTAGTTGATATCCCAGCAGTTGTGATTCCATCTCCAACAACTGCTATCACACCCGAAGTTCCCACTCACTCTCTGATCATGGGGGATGAGCATCTTAGCACTATTCCTGCAAAGGAATCGGACGAATTCATAAAGTCTAGTGTTGAGAACCTTATCCCAATCACAAAAGAGTCACAGGGAACTTTTGATCATATGTGTGATATACCTTCCCCTCTTGAGTGTCCAAAAGATCAAATTGAGACTTTCTCCGATTGTAGCGAAGATTGTACATCTTATGGAGACATCGAGTATGTTGAGGCATCAGTTCCACATTCTGATGCTGATCATCCTCTTAAGGAGTTCGCCGATGAACTCACTCACATCAATCCACTTCCAACGGGAAGTAACGATGATCTCTTTGACTTTGAAGCCGATGTAGGAGAAATTGAAAGTCTCCTATATCATGATCCGTCACCCACTTCTTATCCCAATAGTCCAAGAGAGAATATTAATCACCTTGTTCCCGAAACATTTAATGCGACTTTCACCAATCCTCTGTTTGAATTCGAATCTGAATTCACTATGATTTCTAACAATCCAATCTTTGGTATTCAGAATGAGGATAGTGATGAGTCCACAATGGAACAAGAGTTCACAGATTCACACCATGTAAATGTGTAGGACCGTAGATCTACCTTTATCACTTAAGAATATGATGTTAGAGAGAGATGAAAGAACTAGAGAGAGAAAGTAGAGAGAGAGAGAGGTGGAGAGCACTATGTGAAATAAAACATTGAATAAGCATAAACTCCCACCCTTCCTAACAAGCTTAGGAGGGGTATTTATAGTCTTTACATTAGCCACCATGGGCTTTCTCTTGGGCCTTCTTTTGGGCTAAGCCATTAAGGCTTTTACTTAAACTAAATAAACTAGCATTTTACTAACTATTACATGAATATATTTAACTAACTATTTGACTCAATAATGATCGTCACTTTTAATCCTAACAGAATGATTCTCTTCATGAGGAGTTCTCCGGTGAACTCACTCATATCATGACTCCTCCGGAATATGATAGCCCGGGGGAGATGCACTCATTCATGAGGATTTGCAAATTCCCACCCTCCCACCCGGGATGTTTTCAAACCCAATGATCTTAACCCTTGAAATCCAAATTCAGGCAACTGAACCTGATCTCGAGGAAGAAGATCTTATCATGATTATCATCATGATTTTCTTTCTTTTCTTCACCTACCTGGTGACTTCCTCTCTTCTTCACTCCTTCAGGAGTGAGGATAACATCTTTGACCCTGGCATCACCGCTTATAGTGTCTACTATCTTAAGCCAGGGTCTATATATCTCATCAGTGTGGAACTTTCACGTGCTTCAAATATTTGTCCAAACATCTTGAATGAAAGTCCGATGGAGATTGTTTCTTCCACATCTTGCTTCCCCAAGAAAAAATGAATTCGGGGTCGAGTCAAGCTAGCGACTCGGTAAACAAAAACAGTAGCATGCATATGGGGTTTTGCCCCTAAGTGTGGGGGAGTTACCCTTACTGAGGTTACCATATATATATATATATATATATATATATATATATATATATATATATATATATATATATATATATATATATATATATATATATATATATATATACACTAGCTTCAAGGCCCGCCCGATGGGCGGCTAGCTCCAAGAATTTTTTAAAAGATAAAATACTTAAATTCCAATAAATTTGAATAAGTAGATGTTCATAGCTACTGATAATACTTAATAAGATGAAATAATACTTAATACAATGAAAGAGACTTGCTATAATATAGATGTTATTAATTAGACTTCACTAATACAAAGAGTATTGCAACACATTTGGCTTCTGCATGTAATATACATGTCTCGACACATGCAATATATCTGCAAATATTTAACTTGATTACAACGTTTAAAGTATAAAACCATTTTTTTAAGCAAGTATATCATCACCTAAAAGATGTATGTCTAGAATCCCCACAGTAGTCTTCTTTGAGATGAGAATCATACATGGATTCATTATTGGTACAAAATATTTAAGCAATGATATGAAAGAATAACTTGAAGCTGAGCTGGCCGCAAGATACCCATTCCTTCTTGTAGTTGACTTATCACTTGGTCTTCTTGTTTCAAACACAAGAACACAAATGAATTACAACATAAGTAATTAAGTCATTCTTAATTGCTTCTAAAATGGTATTATTTCTATGCATATAGATATCCAGTAAGCAACCAATATCATAGTGTGTTTAGGATTGCATCAATATACCATGTTAACAGTGGGACTGGTTGTACAGGCCGCTAGTGGTTATCATTATCAATATGAAATATGCAGATAAACCTCTTTAATATGCAATCCAAAACACCCCTTAGGATATTAATAAAGTGAAATCATTATCAAATGTTTCAAAGAAATAAAAACTTCATTACTATCAAAACATGTTTTTTGAAATAAATTATGAATCAAGATGAGTCTTTTCTTAATAAAACCATAATTTAGACGTGAAAGCTTATAAAAAGCCGAGAATATTAGTGCATACCATCTTGTGGTTGAAATGAAAATTAGAATACTTTCATTCTTCAACCTTATAATCCAAATTTGAAAAGCTTCTAGCTGTTGCAAATGGAACAATCTGCACAAACCAAACAAACAAAAACAACCCATTAGCTGATATTCAAGACCCACAAACATAAACCAAAACTTTATAAATAAAAAAAACTTTCATTTATTTTTCAAGACTTCATATACAAAAAACAAAACCCATTAGATGATATTCAAGAACCGGTCATATCTCTTATGAAAAACTTAGCACTACTCTCTCTAGTCAAAGATTTTGCGCAGAATAAACGTGACAAAATTATCAAACTTGGTCGGGCTTGGATGTTGAATCCTGCACAAATTATACACTCCATTAACGGTTTTCAATGTTGAACATTTTTTATATCAACATCAGGGTAAACTTGTAATCTCAAAATACATATTTACCCTAAAATAAGCAGATAAGCACATACACATTTTACTCAACACTGCTTATTCAATTTACAAAAAAAAAAAAAATGCAGTTAAACTAAAAATAAGCGAACCTAAACACTACTTAGCATGCAATGATACTTAAGAGTGTCTCGTCTTGTGATTTTGATGATTGATGGTTTGCTTTATGCTCTGCTTCTCCCAACAGTACAGCAGGAACAAATGCCCTAAAAATAAACATAATATGGGTTCTAATTGCAATCTAATATGAACAAACCTTAGACCATGTGAACTTTCAAGTACCAGGAGATGATATATCATCATCTTTTGTAAGCCTTGTATGACCCTCCTTTGGCAGAACAGGTGGTTGTATATCAAAGAGCTTCTGCTAAACTATCACATGAGAAATACTATAAAATAATCAAATATGAATAGGATGGAGTTATCTTCCCTTTGATTTATTAGGAAAACTAAATAAAAGCAGCTAAAATAAAGAAGAACTAACTTACGCAGATACTCCTCGATATAACTATTCATAAGACTTCCTTAGTTTTCATATGAGGAAGCACTTCCTCACTGAGCTCACATTTTGCATTTAAAATCTTTGCATTCTCGTGATCCAATTGACGAAGTGACTTCAAATTCTAAGATTGAGGCAGTACAAATGAGCATAAAATCAAATATTTATAGATATTGAAAATTAGATGATAACACAATGTTTAAAGCTATATAATTCTTACAGTATGTTCATACTGAAGTAGTTTAACAGCAGCATCATAATATGTATTAACTATTAAACACCTTTTTTGTAAACCTTCTTCTGATCTGAGGTTACATTAAGCCCCTTAAAAAACTGCAATGAGAGAATATTGTAGACACAAAGAAGACCATAATTGAATGGTCCTACATAACTTCATTCCCAATGCTTGTGCAAAGTTGGATCAATGTATTAACTTTACTTGCATGGGTAATAAGTTGTGTTAGATTTATCAAGACATCACATCAATAAAGAGTAACATTTTCATAGAACTTGATGGAGCGATCAAGATTACCAACATGAAGCATATCTTGACAAAGAGGTTCATTAGTCTCGGGCCTCTCAGTGAGTTCAAAAAGGTAAATGTCAAGATGTTTACCTTGTTCAGGCTCGGATGCTGAATTATGCATAAATTATACACTCCATTAATAATTTTCAATGTTGAATGTTTTTTTATTAGGAAGCGTTTGGGATTGCTAACTTATTGAGAACAACTTTTAAAAGCTAAAACAATAAGGTTGGAAATGATCTTACCTTTTGTAAGCATATTATGAGAAGCTTCAGATGGCACCTAGCTTGTCAAAAAAAGAATAGCAATAATGAGGAAAGGGGGCACTGGTATGTTCAAATTATGCCGTTTAAGAAAAATATAAAAAAATGAAAATGAAAAATCAGTTAATTTTAGACTAAAATGTGCTTATTGATCATACCAATCATGATATATCGTTTTTCAACTACTTGTTAATACCAGAGCATTCAAACAAACTGATGATAGCATACTTGACTACTTCCTGCAACATATTTGTACATTAATTAGATTTGAAATGTATAATACAGCAAGAGCTTGAATAGCCTGTTACAATTATCCCGTAACTGGCAAAATGAACTTTTTACAAACTATATTTCAAAAGTCAATAACTTATCCAAATGACCACATTGAATAAACAATATCATTGTTACATATCCATAAAGCAATTGTAAATCACTCATTGGAAAACCATGTATTACTAACTTTATATGCTTTAACAAAAAATATGGTTTGGTATCTTTAGTATAACAATCCAAAAAGCTACCTAACATGCTTGAGCAAGTTTATCAATTAATTAGGATCCTTTAAACAATGTGAATCCATTCTAATTGCATTAGTGACAACATGAGGAGGGGCCTTCGATGACTCACAAAAGAATCCTCCAACATATTTATAACAAAAGCTCAAAATAACAGGTTGTTGGATTTGTAAAAAACAATATTCTGAACATGAAAAAATGAGTTAAAAAAATAATGTAATAAACATAAATAAGTTTTACCTTGAATTGAGTAATTTTTATATGGCTCTCCACATTCTTTTAAATCATCAACTTGAATGTATGGTTGGGACCATTCTGACTGCAATACAATGCAAAGCTTATCATTCCAAAGTCAGTATCCTCAAATGGTGCCTAAGATTGCTTGTTTAAGTGCTTATAAGCACTTATCTGTACATGACCATACATAAAAAATTTAACATCAGTGTTCAAACAATAAAAATGACAATGAATCCATACATAAACATGTCAAAAGAAAGAAAGAAAAAAAAAAAAAAAATCTTCAGTGATCTAGTTTCAGTTCTGTCAGACATTTTCACAAACACTTAGCGATCACTACCCTAAAATAAACATATCCATATATAAAACATCATCTTTACACAATTAAACTCAACAAAAGCAATCAAATCATAAGCACAAAACAAATTGAAAACCTTATTCAATCAAAACAAACTCTTAACTAATTCTTGGTTAAATTCAATTGAACCATAAATTGAGAAATCACCTCCATTAAATGATGAATATCCTTGATATTCCAGTGTTTGTAAAAATCTTTTCTTTTAATCGATCCACCTATTCCACCAGAACATGCATTATCCAAATTTTAAAAACAAAAAATAAAAGACAAATCATTCTATTTCAAAGCTATATATGATTTGATTTGATTTTCAAACAATATCATATGGTTATACAAATTAAAACTATTAAAACTAACAAAAAGTACCTTATTGCAAATAGGAAATTAAAAAGATGAACATAAGGCAATCCATAACATTTTCTATGTTTCGTTATTTCTGCAGTAAATCGGTGGAAGATCAAAACACAATTCATAAAATGATAATTAGTGAATAATAAACATAAAATCAACATCAAACCTAAAATAAACATAAAATCAATATCGAACCTAAATTATTTTGAATAATTTCTGCAGTAAATCGGTGGAAGATCAAAACCCAAAATGATATATTCATTTTGATTGTTTTGATTCGATATATTTGTTAGAGTTTATGATTTTGCGGTTATGTTTTGTCTAAAGGATTTTTTTGCAGATGATGGCGCCCACTTTACTCCCAACATTAATTGTTTTTAGTGAGAATGCTTCTGAACCGTTGATTAAAATGAATATACACGTGTCGAATTTACAGCAATTTTGGGGTTAGAGATTGCTTTTCAAAAGCTTGTTTTATATAGTTAGTATATATATATATATAAAATGTATGTATAGAAATAAAGTGAAAAATCGTGTTTCCACATTTAGCTTGTAATGTTGCCTTTTTACGTTCAAAGAGACAGCATAATAGCCGAGACTTTGAATATTGAGGACAATATTCAATTCTAAGTGTAGGGGGGGGGGGGGAATTCTAGCGAATTTGATCACATTTTACCTTCTAGTACCCCCGTTTTTGGCCAAAATTTTAAATTTTTTTCACTTTATTATAAAAATTTTATGGTTATCGGTCCACCATGTCTAAACCATAAAAGGACTGGCTAATCCAGGAGCAAACGGCTCTTGGTAAAGATATCTCAAATCCGTTGATGGCTGACAATTTGCCCAAAATTGTATGGAATTCAGCTCACCATATCCTAAAAAGTAAAGAGTTGGCTAGCCCACAAGGTTATGGCTTGTGGTAAAGGCAGTGGAAAACCATAATTGGTAATCAACTCACCAAGATGATAACTGTATTCTATCAAAGAGTTGGCTAGTCCAGAAGCAAACGGCTTCTGATAAAGACAAATCAAATCTGTTTACAGCTGATGGTTTGCTCAAAATCATATGGTTATCAGTGTACCATGGTTCTTACTTGAACTGAAACATTTGGCTACTCCAGAAGTAATGGCTTTTGGTAAAGAGACATAAAATCCATTAAATTTTCAAAACAGTTTATTTTTAGATTCTATATTGCTAGGGACTAGCAATAGTTTAGTATGAGGGATTGATGAGTGCTCAAACAGTCATCATTTTTGGTCAATCTGAACTGCAAAAACATTTAAAAAACACTCAGAAATGCATCAAAATACTGAAAATATCCCATGATTGTGTTTTATATGTTTCAAATGCAAAATGATTAAAAACAGATGAAAAACAAACAAAGTTTGCATAATTGGCAGTTTCAGTCCTTCAACTTTCAAAAATTGACAAAATCAGTCCCTGAGCATTTGTTTTAAAAGAAAAGTCAACCCAAGTCCTTTAAAAGTCAAATATTATCAAAAATGGTCTTTGGGTGAAAAGTTTTGAGAATTTACATGTTTAGTCCCTGAACTTCCAGAAATTGACAGTTTTGGTCCCTTGTGGAATATTTTGGAAGAAAGGTCAATATTGGTCCTTGGGAAATCACAAGTTATCACAAACGGTCCTTGGAATGAAAGTTTGTAGAATTTACATGTTTGGTCCCTGAAATTTCAAAATTGGCAGTTTTGGCTCCCGGGAATTTCAAATTGGAAAAAGTCAACTATGGTCTTTATACTATTCATCATTGGCAAGAAATATCCTTGTGAGTACTTTGGGAATATTACAAATTCAGTCCCTTGAATTTCAGCTTTTGGCAATTATAGTCCTTGTGATATCTAATAAACCAAATGGACCCTTTAATATCCTAAACCTTAAAATCCAACCCAACACAAACATACCAACATCCCCAAGCCCAATACCACCTTTGGCCTATTCCTTTTTTTAATAAAACCACCAGGGTCAAACCATAAGTCAATACCACTCCCTCCCTGGCAAACCATTCCTCCCTGTGCAAAACCACCCACATGTGACTTGCCCTAGCCTGCCACCCCAACACCATCATCACCCCTATCTCCCACACTCCACATCCTACACTACCTTTCCACCATTAAACAACAAAACCCAACCCCTGGCACAAGTTATTAGTACCTTATACCATTTGGGCACCAAAACTAAAAGCAAGGGCTGTGATGATTGAAGACCCATCCAATGGTTGGGATTGATCCCAAGGAACACAACTCAGAAGTGGACAAGAAAACAAAGAAACCCTAGTTTTATTTTTTAGTATAAATAGAACATTTTGTAGCCAAAGATTGGTAGTAGGTAAATGTGGAATATCAATATCAAGTCACAAACATGATGGAACTTGTGATTAGTGTGGCGTTAAGATGAGAGAAAAGAAGAAAGAGGAGAGAACTTGGAACCTTGAGAGAGAAAATGTGATATTAGATTAAGATTAATGAGAAGGTCCAACCCTCTCCACATGTGGAGAGGGGTATTTATAGTCCTAACAAAGAAAAGCTAAAACACCCACACCCAGGCTGTGGATCAGGCATACAGTGGGTAAAGACCCGTCCTTCTTCCACGATGTTACTAAATCTAATACTAACTAACTAATAAATAAACTAACTACGAGCTATCTTAATGCTATTACAATAATTAGGTGACCGAGACTTTTACAGGAATATTTGTATTCCTAACAATCTCCCTCTAAGCGAGGTCACCTTGGAAATTAAGCTCTTTGATCTTTAAGCATTCATTAGTCTTTGTAGCTCGTAGGTTCTGATTCTTCACTTTTCTGTACACTTTGTATTTCAAGCAATGAACTTGTGATTTGGATTCCTTTGTCATATGTGATCTTTGAGCTTCTTTGAGATCATCAGCCATAGTAAATCTCCAAGCTCATCCATAGTAGTATCACCTTCATGTGATGTAGTAACTTAAGGACCATCATGCTCACACCCTTCTGGATTTGGAGACTTTACATCAGAGTTGTGGATCAGGAGACTTTTTCATCAGAGTTGCGGAAACGTTATTGGTAGTCTCTCAACATTTGTTGTAGCAAGTCTCTCATTGTCATTGATAGTGAGGAGGATGTGTGAGCATGAGGTATGGATTGACCCGATTCAGCTAGAAATAGGAGCCATCAACGCCATCTTTATATGTGTCCTTGAAATAAAACAGTTAGCAATAAAGATAGAGAACGAATATGGCTTTGTCATTCGTTCTGCGAGGACAGACTACCCTCCGGTTTTGTGAAAACCGACCTGTGATCAGGTAGAGTCTCTTTTAAAGAAGACTCTCCTTGACATGAATTTCCAGCCTGTAGTAATGAATTTTCCAAAGAATCCACTTCGGAATCTTCATACTAAGCATGTTCTCATACCGGAACGTCTCAAAGCAGACATCACGATAGAGTGAATCGGTGAATTGATTTTCACGGATTGATGAAAGATTGATTTATAGAAATCACTCACGTATCATATGATAAACATTTTTGAGACACGACGAGAGTTTTAAGTTTTGAATCATATTTCCATCAAAAATACTTTTGTTTTGAAAGATATACACAATCAACGTGCTCGAAAGCAAGTTTTTGAGCACATTGAAAGGTTTTTGCAAAAGTATCCGTCAATCCATATCCTGGAACAAGTTTGATTCAATGTTGAATCACACCATCGTTGCTTTCCAGTTGTCACTTGATCATTGATCCAAGATGGATCTCACATGTCACATACCAAGAGCTTGAAAGACGTTCGCTCTAGAAGGATTTCCATCTTCATTGTGAATGTTTTCATATCACTCGGATGTTCTGGCAATACCACAAGGGTAATGCGTAGGACTCTAAATATTTTATCTTATTTTCCACATTGTGTGAAACAATAAGCATATTTGGAATGTGTGTCCTATTGAGATTTATGGATGATCTCATGGCTCTAGACTCAATAGTGCATTTTGATCCGCTCCTGGAGACTGGGGATGTGTCTCCTGTTTTAGGTATCAACATAGCTCGCAATGAGCGGTCGATACATTGCACAGGGTTCCTCGTAAGAATGAAACAAGCTCTTTTAAGAGAACTTGAGTGGTTGGGAAGATTAGTGCAGTGCGTCACTGGGTCCATGACGTCTTGTCTTTAATACCGGTGTTACCTTAGTAACCGCCAGTAGATTATGAATTGAACCCGGTTTCTGCCCTAAGGGTGAATATATGGAGGGCTATTTCTTTTCACCCTTTCTCATTTCATTTCTTTTTTCATTCTTCAACCCCTTCAGTGCTTACCGAGACTTCATCACTAGAACCTTGTTGGGTTTGTTCCAGTCCTAGCTCTATCTCAGTCCACACTCTTCCCTTTTCACTTTTCTCCTTTTTTCAATCATTCCTAAGGACTTCTAATCTATCTATGGATTGTCCCTGGGAAGATCCTTCCTGTTCTGGTGGATCATGGGAACTTATACCTAACCGTAACCGTCCTTATAACTCCGTGCATAAAGATAAATGGTCGGTCTTAGGTATTACTTCCACAAACACCTTTCGCTCCCCCTCAATATGTACATCGATATTCGAAAGTGTTTAGCACATATGTGGGAGCCTATTATTGAGTCGAAAAGATCACATTTGATTATCAGATTTCTTATTTAAATCACATTCTCTC
>JARVZY010010952.1:22500-84000 GCA_030686995.1 Artemisia argyi | reverse complement strand
GGGAATCCATTGCAAACGAAAAAGCAGCCAAATCTAGCTCTCAGTTCCGTTTTATTCCTGATGATAGTGATGATGAAGATACACTTGATATACTTCAATTCTATAAAGATTCATCAAGTTCATCAGTAGATATCCCAGCAGTTGAGATTCCATCTCAAACAACTGCTATCACACCTGAAGTTCCCACTCACTCTCTGATCATGGGGGATGAGCATCTTAGCACTATTCCTACAAAGGAATCGGACGAATTCATAAAGTCTAGTATTGAGAACCTTATCCCAATCCCAAAAGAGTCACAGGGAACTTTTGATCATATGTGTGATATACCTTCCCCTCTTGAGTGTCTAAAAGATCAAATTGAGACTTTCTCTGATTGTAGCGAAGATTGTACATCTTATGGAGACATCGAGTATGTTGAGGCATCAGTTCCACATTCTGATGCTGATTATCCTCTTGAGGAGTTCGCCGATGAACTCACTCACATCAATCCACTTTCAACGGAAAGTAACGATGATCTCTTTGACTTTGAAGCCGATCTAGAAGAAATTGAAAGTCTCCTATATAGTCCAAGAGAGAATATTAATCACCTTGTTCCCGAAACATTTAATGCGACTTTCACCAATCCTCTATTTGAATTCAAATCTGAATTTACTATGATTTCTAACAATCCAATCTTTGGTATTCAGAATGAGGAAAGTGATGAGTCCACAATGGAACAATAGTTCACAGTTTCACACCATGTGAATGATTCTCTTCATGAGGAGTTCTCCGGTGAACTCACTCATATCATGACTCCTCCGGAGTATGATAGCCCGGGGGAGATGCACTCATTCATGAGGATTTGCAAATTCCCACCTTCCCACCCGGGATGTTTTCAAACCCAATGAGCTTAACCCTTGAAATTCAAATTCAGGCAACTGAACCTGATCTCGAGGAAGAAGATCTTATCATGATTATCATCATAATTTTCTTTCTTTTCTTCACCTACCTGGCGACTTCCTCTCTTCTTCACTCCTTCAGGAGTGAGGATACCATCTTTGACCCCGGCATCACCGCTTATAGTGTCTACTATCTTAAGCCAGGGTCTATATATCTCATCGGTGTGGAACTTTCACGTGCTTCAAATGTTTGTCCAAACATATTGAATGAAAGTCTGATGGAGATTGTTTCTTCCACATCTTGCTTCCCCAAGAACAAATGAATTCGGGGTCGAGTCAAGCTAGCGACTCGGTAAACAAAAACAGTAGCATGCATATGAGGTTTTCACCCTAAGTGTGGGGGAGTTACCCCTACTGAGGTTACCATATATATATATATATATATATATATATATATATATATATATATATATATATATATATATATATATATATATATATATATATATATATATATATATATATATAATGTATGTATAGAAATAAAGTGAAAAATCGTGTTTCCACATTTAGCTTGTAATGTTGCCTTTTTACGTTTAAAGAGACGGCATAATAGCCGGGACTTTGAATATTGAGGACAATATTCAATTCTAAGTGTGTGGGGGGGGGGGATTCTAGTGAATTTGATCATATTTTACCTTCTAGTACCCCCGTTTTTGGCCGAAATTTTAAATTTTTTTCACTTTATTTCAAAATTTTTATGGTTATCAATCCACCATGTCTAAACCACAAAAGGACTGGCTAATCCAGGAGCAAACGGCTCTTGGTAAAGATATCTCAAATCCGTTGATGGCTGACAATTTGCCCAAAATTGTATGGTATTCAGCTCTCCATATCCTAAAAAGTAAAGAGTTGGCTAGCCCGCAAGGTTATGGCTTGTGGTAAAGGCAGTGGAAAACCATAATTGGTAATCAACTCACCAAGATGATAACTGTATTCTATCAAAGAGTTAGCTAGTCCAGAAACAAACGGCTTCTGGTAAAGATAAATCAAATCCGTTTACAGCTGATGGTTTTCTCAAAATCATATGGTTATCAGTGTACCATGTTTCTTACTTGAACTGAAACATTTGGCTACCCCAGAAGTAATGGCTTTTGGTAAAGAGACATAAAATCCATTAAATTTTCAAAACAGTTTATTTTTAGATTCTATATTGCTAGGGACTAGCAATAGTTTAGTGTGGGGGATTGATGAGTGCTCAAACAGTCATCATTTTTTGTCAATCTGAACTGCAAAAACATTTAAAAATCACTCAGAAGTGCATCAAAATACTGAAAATATCCCAGGATTGTGTTTTATATGTTTCAAATGCAAAATGATTAAAAACAGATGAAAAAACAAACAAAGTTTGCATAATTAGCAGTTTCAGTCCCTCAACTTTCAAAAATTAACAAAATTAGTCCCTGAGCATTTGTTTTAAAAGAAAAGTCAACCCAAGTCCTTTAAAAGTCAAATATTATCAAAAATGGTCTTTGGGTGAAAAGTTTTGAGAATTTACAAGTTTAGTCCCTGATCTTCCAAAAATTGACAGTTTTGGTCCCTGGTGGAATATTTTGGAAGAAAGGTCAATATTGGTCCTTGGGAAATCACAAGTTATCACAAACGGTCTTTGGAATGAAAGTTTGTAGAATTTTCATGTTTGGTCCCTGAAATTTCAAAATTGGCAGTTTTGGCTCCCCAAGAATTTTAAATTGGAAAAAGTCAATTATGGTCTTTATACTATTCATCCTTGGAAAGAAATATCCTTGTGAGTACTTTGGGAATATTACAAATTCAGTCCCTTGAATTTCAGCTTTTGGCAATTATAGTCCTTGTGATATCTAATAAACCAAATGGACCCTCTAATATCCTAAACCTTCAAATCCAACCCAACACAAACATACCAACATCCCCAAGCCCAATACCACCTTTGGCCCATTCCTTTTTTTAATATAACCACCAGGGTCAAACCATAAGTTAATACCACTCCCTCCCTGCCAAACAATTCCTCCCTGTGCAAAACAACCCACACCTGTCCTGCCCTAGCCTTCCACCCCAACACCATCAGCACCCCTATCTCCCACACTCCACATCCTACACTACCTTTCCACCATTAAAAAACAAAACCCAACCCCTGGTACAAGTTATCAGTACCTTATACCATTTGGGCACCAAAACTAAAAGCAAGGGCTGTGATGATTGAAGACCCATCCAATGGTTGGATTGATCCCAAGGAACACAACTCAGAAGTGGACAAGAAAACAAAGAAACCTTAGTTTTATTTTTTAGTATAAATAGAACATTTTATAGCCAAAGATTGGCAGTAGGTAAATTAGGGTAGAAATAGTTGTAGTTTTATTTTAAAGTATTATGAAGCTCTCAATCTCAGTTTGTACCTTTTTCTTAAAATTCAATAAAAGTCTGAACTTTTTTTCCTGTTACTGTTGCATCCCTTAGTTTTGAGCTGCTTATTTATTCTGCTTATTACAGCTACTTATTGGTTTAAGATTCAGCTTTCTAGGTCAGTATTAGTCTTAATATTAGTGTATTTGTTCAAAACATTAGTCTCAAAATCAGTTTTAAAGCTAAAAATACCAAATCAGTCCCCATAAAGGACTGTTTGGCACAAACTTCTACTCTTAGTTAAAACAGGTTTTGCCATTTCTTGAAGTTAAGTTAGCTGTAATTTAATGTTAGAAGTGGTTTTAGAGTACACTTAGTTGGTTTCAAGTGTTTTTAAAAGCTTTTGATTAGATTTTCCTAGGGTGTAGTTCATAACTGTTTTTCAATTGCAAGTAGGCTAGACTCTTTGTTCAACACCTTTTGTAACACCTAAAATCTGAGAACATGTGAAAAGACCAAAATGCCCCTACATATTTAAAATTTAATTAAAAGCTTAGAAAGTATCAAATAAATTCCAAATTTCTAACAAGGCACAAGTTGAGTATCCAAATAATTTTGACAACTTCATTTAACATTTATACAAGATACAAAATTACTAAAATACCCCTCATAGGGCCGATTGAGATAAAATTGATTTTAAAGTGATTTAAATTAAATTAAAATGATGTAAATCTTTATAAATATGGAAGATAATTATCACCAAATATTTTTCCACCTATAATCACGAAATTTCTGGTCCTCCATACCCTCTCATCACACGGCATTCCATTTTAAAAAGCCAATCCATATCTTTTCTCCAAAAAAACCCTAATTGCCGATTTCAATAAACACACAAACAATTCTCACAGCCCCCATTCGACTCACACAGCACACCTGGGTATTTTTCTGTGATAAACCAACATCCTAAGAAGCCAATAAAAATCCCATTCGAATTGTTGAAGCCTTACACGATCGTAGCAATTGTTTTCTTTTGTCGAGCCCTAAAAACAAGGTAATTCGTTTGCACCTCATTCGACCTCTATAAAAATTATTTCTCATTTTTCCTGTGATACTTACATCATATAAGACCCACGAAAATTGGTTTCAAGGTTGGAAGACCATTGGTGAAGTCGTGGTGATTTTTGGATCATTTGGCCTATACGCGTAGACTATGAATCGTACAGCCCTCTCCACACGTTCAAGTCTTGGTTTGGTATTTTTCTCAGGTCCCTTACACCCTATGAACATCATCTAAAATGCTCTAATCGATCCATGCATGCTCGACATCATTTTGGCTAATTAAACCCTAAAAACATGTTTAAAATGTAAAAGACACCATGCGATCCATAATAATTCTGAATATAATTTATTTGCGTGTATTATAATCTATTATGACCTGGAAAATTATTGGAAAGAATTAACATGGCTTGAATCCTTGATTTCGAATTATTTTGGCTAATTGTGTTTTTGAATAAAACGTATAAAAAGAAAAGGAAGAAAAGCATGCGATCTGATTTTTGATGAATTAGGGTTTGTTTGATGATTATTAATAACATTTAATGATAAGGTAATGATTACAAAAGGATTTGATTTGGGTAGGGTTCCTAATTCCATGATTTTATGTTATACGATTTGCATTTAAAAGTTTTGGGTGAGTTTTGTAAACTTTAAAAACTTCAAGGTTAATTCTGGAACTTATTTGGGCTGTATACTATTCGACAAAAATATAACCTATGGGTGCTAAGTGTAAGTTTTGCATTTAAATGGTTTAAAATGTATTTAACGATTAATTAGGGTTTGTTTTGAAAATAATTAAAAGAGAGGGACTAAAAATGTAATTTTCAGAAACTTGGAGCTGTTTTGAGTATTTAAAAGTATTCAAGGGGTTTTGTGATAAATTGGTAAATAAATGGCTTAATATGTAATTATTAATAATTAAAAGTTAAAATTGTAAATTAAAGGGTTAAATATGTAACTTTGATGACTTGAAGGACTTAAAGTGTAAATTGTGAATAATTGAAGGTATATTCGTATAACATGATAAAATAAGGGATCATTATGTAAAATGGATAAGTTAAGGGTTTAAAGTGTAACCTTGAATACTAAAAGGTTTAAAGTGTAATTTTGGAAAAATAAGGGTGTAAAAGGTAAAGTTATGAAACCCTAAGGACCAAATGTGTAAATATGTTAAAAGATACTTTGATTCCATTAATAATGACTCAACTTTCTAATTATGGAAACTTTCTAAAAGTGGAAACTTACTATTTATGGAAACCTGCTAAAAGTGGAAAGTCACTTTAAATGGAAAGTTACTAAAACTGGAAAGCCGACTAAAATGAGAAATCTGAATTGAATAAGTTATTAATAACAAGCCGACCATTAATTCGTGTAGATTCACTGAAGAAGGAGTTTTGCTTTCGACCTTTATGTTTCTGTCATGGGTGCACTTGCGGTTTAAGGTACAGATATTCTGACCTTTCTCAAAAGGTTTCTCATGATCTCTTTCATATTCTGATCCGTTAGTTCCCGAATTGATGCCATTGCTATGATCCCCTTTCTTGAACCTTCTCTGTTGATCCCACTTGATATGAACTCCGTTATGAACCTATGCTATGAAAACCTTCTTAATGATACCATGGAAATGTTTTGAGAAGAACCGATTTGAAAAGATGTTTATAAATGATGCTAAATTTCTTTTTAAAAGAAAGGTTATTTAACTTTCATGAACACTATATTTTGAAAGACCATTTTATGAAAACTGTTTTAAAAGATTATTTAAATTGGACTTTTAATAGAAACTTTTGAAACGGACTTTTGAACTGAACCATGAATTGATTTTTGAATATGAACCTTGACCTGATAAACTCTGATTGGACCTTGAATACTATTTCTGATATGAACCCTTTGTTATGAACTGCTATTATGAACCTTTGATATGATTCTGAGATAAACCTTTGCTATATGACCTTTTGCATGACTTTGAGACCTGACTCTTAGTTTGATACCCGAGCCATTTCTGTTTCCCTACCTATGGAGGTACCATAGGCATGCCTGTGATGCACCACTGGCATGACTCATGTGTGGGTGAGTGATTTCTCACGCCGTCCCTTTTTATGATTACTATTATGGCCATTATGACTTTGAGTATATGACTTTGAGATTGACTTTGAGTAAGGGGCGTATGGATTGCAATCCTAGACATGTATGCTTAGTGGATTTAACTATGACTTTGAGTTGACTTTGAGGTGATTGGTACTGTGTGCTATACATGCCTTTCACAATTTCTGGGAGTTCGCTACTCCACCCACTTGAAGAATGAGGATACCCCTCATATTATCTGATTATCTGAGAGGACTCCCCTCTATATGATTATGAAGAATTATGGTATTGACGGCTTATATGATATGATATGTTTCTGGGCTCGTGGTAGATGACTATCCTTTCTTCTTTCTATTCTATTACTCTTTTATCTATTCCTTATTCTATTTCCCCAATGCACTATATTTCAGTTCTGTTTCATTATCATTGCTTTGTATATGTATCTGTTCACTGGGCTTTTTAAGCTCAGCCGCATTCCTTTTCCTGCGGCAGGTTTTAGTAGGAAGCTCGGTTATGGGAAGAGAGTGTGACTGGACTTAGAAGACTATGCTTTGGACTAGAGACGATTAGATGAAGTTTCACTTTATTGGACATAGTATTTATTGTTTTGTAACCTTGTAGTTTCAGATTTTCATTTGTAACCCTGAATTTCTTTGTATGTATGAATCATATGTTTGTGTTTGTTCTGATATGTCACTGTAATGTAATACTTCTACCCTTATCGGGTTGGGGTGTTACACCTTTAGTTATATTTGGTGGCTTAATTTAGCTAGGTTATGCAACTTATGCAACCACTGGTCTCTAACTTTTCAGTGGTCAAACATACCAAAACTCACCATTTCTAACCCACTTTGACCCTGCACAACTAGGTACCCTCAACCCAAAACCCACTTTGATCCCTATTTTTAATTTGCTCAATTTTAATCCTCATGACCTGAATTTTGTTTTATAGCTAATTGACCAGCTTGTGAACACCACTATAATTTTAGAATAATTTTTGGATTTCCTTTCAAGCTTGTGCAAGCCTGCAAAGTAGCCCCCCCCAGGCTGTTTTACACATTAGCATACCCTAGGGAACTTTTAGTTTATTCAGTTTTTAGCTTATATCTCTGCTCATTTGTACCCTTAGTGCTTTATTAGGTTTCACCCTAGTGAGCCTGTTGCTTATTCTCCCTTTAAGTTCAGCTTATTTAACATGTTTAATTAGTAGCTTATTTGTTTTAGCTCAAATTGCATATTATGTCCTGTTCAAACAGCCCAAGCACCAGCTTCCATAAAAACCTTAGTACAAGCCCAAATTAATTACTATTTGCTTTTACTTGTTCCTTGGCAGCTTGTGTTTATCATTTTGCAGCTTTTAGTCCTGAACCATTTGGTTTCCTAGCTTATTTTCAGGCCTAAGTTAGCCCCCTTGGGACTGTCCTTCTCCCCTGCACCAGGGGAATGGGATGGTTTTTTTGAGCTTCTTATAAGCTCATCTGTGCATATAAGCCTTATCTTTTTGTCATTTTAGGAAGCCCTCCTAGCCAGCTTTCTTTTTATGTTTTTACTTTTCACTTTTATGCTTATTGTAATTGCTTATTATGCCTTTCAAGTTCTCACCATCTCACCCTTTACACTGAGTGATCAGTATAAAGAGGCATTTTCATAAGCTATTATCTAGCTTATCTGTGGGTCCCATGGTGAGTCTCTTGGTTCTTTGAAAAGCCTCTAGATTCAACTTTTTGTTTCCAGGCTCCTTTTGGCCTTATCAGCTTATTTGATAAGCTTAATATAGGCCTGCAGATTGCCTTTGGGTCTGCTAGTTCACAGTTGAGTTTAGGATAGCTTACTTGCTCATTTTAGCTTATCAGTATGTTCCCTCACATATTTTAGCTTCTTTCCTGTACATGTAAGTTGTTTACAGCTTAATTTGCCCTTGGCTCAGCCTGTGAGGCTTATTATAAGCTTTTTCAAAATACCACAAAGTTCTAATAAGCTTCAATAATAGGCTGTTAAGAACGTAAGCTCACCAAAAGCTTAGTTTTGAGTTCCACAGATTTCACCTTCACAAACGTTGTTTACAATTGTTTAATAGATTTGTAAAAGAAAATTTCAGAAAAGACAAAAATAAGAAAAGTGATAGCTTCTATTTAAGCCCTTTTGGCTTATTTTTCTGCTTATTTATAAGCAATTTCAATTTTTATTATTTTGTTGAGTTCCTGATAGTTTAAAATAATTTTTGGTTTTTTTCTAGATTTTTCTCTTTTCATTTGCTATTTTTAATAATTAATATTAGTTTTATTAATAATTAATTAATATTAGATAATTAAATAGTATAAATAGTTTTTATTAAGTACTCCTATGTTTTAAAATTTTTCCTAGGTTTTAAATGTCATAAATTATTTTTAGAAAAAGTTTTAGAATTTTTACTAATCTTTTGCTATTTTTCTTTAATTTAATTAGTATTTAAATCTTAATTAATTAATAATAAATAGAGAAAAAGTAGGAAAAATAAATTTTTAGTTTTAAAATTACTTTTATATTATTTTTGAATTTTTAGAATTAAGTTTCCATTTTTATAGCTTAAATTCATAATTAGTGTATTTTAAATATTATTAATTAGTTATTAAATAGTAATTAATTCATAGTAATTATTTAAACAGTGTAAAAATTATTTTTCTTTTTCCAAAAATTTTATTTTATCATTAGGATTGTAAAAATTCAATTTTCATATCCGTAGGACTTTATTTGCTCCCGTTTCACTTTTTATTTTGCGCGTTGACGTTATTTTAACATAAACGCGCGTTTTTAATTTTAAATACGTTCTAGGGTAACGTAACTTTACGTTTTAGTTAATTTAGTTTAATTAAGTTGTTTTCACTTATATTTCCTTAACGTAATCATTCAAAACCCTTATTACCCCTTTCCTGTTCAGAATCACCCGATTTCGAATCCGTTTTCTATACCATCACACCTCGCTTGGACATAACGACCCGGGGAAACACTGTATTGCGCGGAGATTGAGCCTAGGTAGTTTTACCATATTGACCACGTCTGTGGTTGACTTTGCTTGACTGCGTTTACCTCAATCAAATTTTGGCGCCGTTGCTGGGGAGGTCGTGCGCGTATTCTAAAACGGTTTTGCAGATTAATGATTTTGGAATTCACTTCTTTGTAAATGTACCATCCTTGTGTATATTATCATATAAAAACAACAAAACGGTTCCCGAAAACATTTCACAATTAGTTTTCAACGAACACAAAAACACAAAAAGATTTTCTTTCTTATTTTTATAAAATGTTTTCCAAAAACTCCAAAAATATTCACCTTTACTCTCTTATCTTTTTGATTCTCCATCCCTTACCCTCTATAAACCTTTGATTATTTTCTATGTCGTATCCACACCATTTGGATTGTCAATGGTGTGGTGGTCCTTATAACGGTGGTAATTGCCCAAGTTGTGGCATGGTAGAGTTAGGATACGGGTCTGTCTATAATCAGGATCCCTATTCTCACCATGACACGACTGATTTATTCCACCAGCCACCAAACCATGAGATACTGACATATTCATGTGAATATTATGGAGGTCCTCATCAAGGATTTGAGTGTCAAACCGGAAACACGTTTGTCTACGAACAATTTTCTAGTAACACTCAGAATCTTGAAAATGATCAATATCCATACGATTCACCAAACCAGACTCAACAGTTTTACTGTTTTGAGTGTTGTGGTGGTCCACACTACAGTTATGATTGTCCATCAGGAAACACGCTTGTCTATGAGCAGGTTCCTGGTGATAATTATAACCCAAACACATATGACTCACAACCACAACAGTTCAACTGTTGTGAGAACTGTGGAGGTCCACATTTCAGCTCTAATTGTCAAACAAGGAATTCATTTCCTTGTGACAATTACGACTACCCTTATCATGACCAAACTTCACAGTCCCAATTGAGTCAGGCACTTCTTCCAGAAATGCAAAATATGATGGAAATCGTTGATGATCTTAAAAGTTTGGTCCAAAAACTTGCCCAAAAATATAATCATAAAAAATCCATGGAAGAATTGCTGGCTGAAGAACAGGCTGCTAAAATAAATTCCCAAGATGCCTTTGAAAAATCTATTAGGTAATACATTGCAATAGAAAAAGCAGCCAAATCTAGCTCTCAGTTCCGTTTTATTCCTGATGACAGTGATGATGAAGATACACTTGATATCCTTCAATTCTATAAAGATTCATCAAGTTCATCAGTTGATATCCCAGCATTTGAGATTCCATCTCAAACAACTGCTATCACACCTGAAGTTCCCACTCACTCTCTGATCATGGGGGATGAGCATCTTAGCACTATTCCTGGAAAGGAATCCGACGAATTCATAAAGTCTAGTGTTGAGAACCTTATCCCAATCCCAAAAGAGTCACAGGGAACTTTTGATCATATGTGTGATATACCTTCCCCTCTAGAGTGTCCAAAAGATCAAATTGAGACTTTCTCCGATTGTAGAAAAGACTGTACATCTTATGGAGACATCAAGTATGTTGAGGCATCAGTTCCACATTCTGATGCTGATCATCCTCTTGAGGAGTTCGCCGATGAACTCACTCACATCAATCCACTTCCAACGGGAAGTAACGATGATCTTTTTGACTTTGAAGCCGATCTAGGAGAAATTGAAAGTCTCCTATATCTTGATCCGTCACCCACTTCTTATCCTAATAGTCCAAGAGAGAATATTAATCACCTTGTTCCCGAAACATTTAATGCGACTTTCACCAATCCTCTGTTTGGATTCGAATCTGAATTCACGATGATTTCTAACAATCCAATCTTTGGTATTCAGAATGAGGATAGTGATGAGTCCACAATGGAACAAGAGTTCGCAGATTCACACCATGTGAATGATTCTCTTCATGACGAGTTCTTCGGTGAACTCACTCATATCATGACTCCTCCGGAGTATGATAGCCCGGGGGAGATGCACTCATTCATGAGGATTTGCAAATTCCCACCTTCCCACCCGGGATGTTTTTAAACCCAATGAGCTTAATCCTTGAAATCCAAATTCAGGCAACTGAACCTGATCTCGAGGAAGAAGATCTTATCATGATTATCATCATGATTTTCTTTCTTTTCTTCACCTACCTGATGACTTCCTCTCTTCTTCACTCCTTCAAGAGTGAGGATACTGATTGGTGTAAAAGCAGTCAGATATTATTGACCAAGGTCAATAAGTCAAAGACAGCCTCGTTCCAATTCTCCGGTGATAGTATAGTGTGTCCCCGGGGCGTTAAAGTCCCAACGAGATTGAAATGGTGCTATTTGAAATCGTTTAGGAATGAGTGGCACTGAGGACAGTAGCCCAGATGATATGGAATTGATTTTGCTACTGATATTTTGGTATTTGTACACAGATATAATATTCACAAATAACATATATACAGGTATATGCACAAATTCACAATTTGATAACACGTAATCAGACAGAAAAGTGGGATTTGATAATTCACAAACTACAGGGGGTGCTTTTGGAACTTTTGAAACTTAAAATTAAAAGAAAATTGAAAATGAAAATGAAATTATAAAAATGATTATTTTACTTTTTAAATATTATTTAATTAATTAAACTAATTAAAATCTAATTTAAAACCTAATTTAAATTATCTAAAAATGAAAAAGATTATAAATTAAACTAAAAATTTGAAAAAATATTTTCTAAACTTAAAAATGAACTTGAAGAAAGTATAGAAAAATAAAAATAAATATTTTTGTCTTTTTATGAGTTTATATTAATTAAAAACTATTTAACTTAATTAAACTATTTTAAATTACTATTAATACTAAATTAACTTAGAAAATTATGAGAAAATTTATAAAACTATTTAACCATCACAGGAATCCTACAAAATTATAAAAACTTCTAAAAATTATATTTTAAGCTATTCCACTAATTATTTACCTTTTAATTAACTTAAATCTAATTTAAATAATTAGAATAAGAAAAATGAAAAATGAACAGTAGAAACTAAAAATATATTTTCTAAAAGTCTTAACTAATTTATAAAACCTAGAAAAATTATAAAAACCTACTGTTGTTACTAAAAATTTAAGAAAACTAATTAATAACTAATATTACTTATTTAATTAATTAAACTAGTTTTAAATCTAATAAATAGTAAACAGATTAGGAAAAATCTAAGAAAATTATTTTAAATACTTAAAGGTACTAGAAAATCATAATAATGGAAAAGTGCTTATAAATAAGCTAAAATGAAAAATGAAAAAGATAATTTCTATTAAATAGAAACTATCACTATTTTTATGTTTGGTTTTTTGGAGTTTTTCTTTTTGGCAGCTAAAGATATAATGAAAATGAGAAACTTTTGTGAAACAACTTTTTATTTGGCTTAAAAATAAGCAGTATGCACCCCCTTTACTTAAGCAGTTTGACTTTTATTGACTGAGTAAGCAAATAAGCACAAATGACTGAATATGGGGTCCACAATGATGAAATTAGGTACAAATAAGCTAAAGGGACTTAAATAAGCTAAAAACAATGAGCAACAAGCACTGATAAGCCAATAAGTTACAAATAAGCACTTTGATACTTCAAATATAACACAGAATGGGGACAAACTTGAGGACCGATTCCAGGTGGGGTCCACTTACTCCTAGGTCAAACAATTGGTCAATTTATGATCCCTGGTAGGAGGGGGGTTGGGAAAACCAAAAATGAACCACTGAGGCCCACTGAGGTGGGCTGCAGCCACCACCAAAGTTGGTGGTGTTGTGATGGTATGCTGGTGCAGGGGAGGTTTCCTTCCTTGCAAGTGACTTTGGCCTAAGGTGGGGTCCACAATAAAATTCCCAAAAATCAAACAGTAATGGGAAAATGAAGTTGAGGTGGTAGAGTTTAACTACAACAAGTTTTAAATCTTCAATCCAAACACAAAATTAAATAAAATTCCCACAAGTTTTGAAAAAATCTGATGAGCAACTTTTGACTTTTTGAGGAAAACACAAAGTTTGACTTATTTGGATTTCTACTGACTCCTACTGATTATAAATTAAGTTATAAACTATATCTAAGCTATATTACTCTAAATTAACAACCTATGTAGCTAATGTGATAGATTTAAACACCCAAACCTCTCACAGTTAACTGTGAAGGGAAAATTTTTATGATTTTGACTTTTTTACTTAACACTAACTGACTTTATGCTTTAAACTATCAAATGAGACCTAAAGTGTGATGTCTAAACCCTGTTTAACCTATGAAACTCACAATAACTCAACCAAGCAGACAAATCTAAACACCCCTAATTGCAACTGATGCAATGGTTTTTCAAAGCAATCCAAGGTTTTAGTCCATAAACTTGGTTTCAGAAATTTACTTAGGCTAAATTAAGATGAATCAAACACTTGTTTACTGATTCTAACAATAAACACCCAAGATTATCAAATAGACTAAATTGACTGCCAAATTATAATCTTTAAACAACTATGAGAATTATCAAACAACCTACTGAATTTAAGCTAGATTAAACCTATATAACACTGAATAAGCACAATTAAGTAAGAAATAAGCTATACTACAAGAACTATAAGAAATTAAGATTTTTAGGGAAATTTCAAAATGAGCAAAGCTTACAAAACACCCCTAGCATGAACAAGGGGTTTTCCACTGATGCCTATCTTTAGATAGGCTAACTCCACTTCCAATATTGCTCTTCAATGATCCTCAACACCTGAAATCAAACTAAAAACAACACAGTTGACTATGGTTGACTTTTTTTTGGATTTTTGATTTTCTTCTAGTAATACTGAGTTTTAATTGTCTCTATAAGCTTTAACAAGCTTAAGGAACCTAAGTGAGATTAATTCAGTCCATGAACCTTGGTACAAATGACTACTATTGTTATTGAGAAATTCAAAGATTTGAGTAAACTGCAATAACACAAAACAGAATTGAAACTTGGGATTTTATAACTTAAAAAGACTTGAAGTACACTGAGATAGCTACTACAAAGCTTGAATTAAGAAAAGTACAACTTAATTTGAAAAACTAGTAAATTCGACATACAATTTAACTAAAATTAACTACACACTATCTTCCTTGCAGTCTTCTCCTTTATATAGCCATCTTCTAGGGTTTCTTGAGCCTCTGATCAAATCCTACATCATTTCTAAGCCATTGGATTACTGCTAATACCCTGATTGAAGGCCACGTGTTTTTGGCGGGAAACCTTTTTTTGCAATTTGTTTCTGATACAAGCAAGGGGGTGGTGGCATTTAATGTTGATGTGAGGGTAGGTGCAGGGGTGTGGGGAGGTGATGATGAGATGGGCAAGTGGTGGTGGTGGGCTGCAATACTAGGGTGGTTTGGCTGGGTGAGTGAGGGAGAGGGAAAGGTGTGGGGTTTGACTGGTATTTAACCGGGGTCAAAGGTTTGACCCGGTTTTATTAATAAAAGGTGTGGGTGGGCTGCTTTAGTGATGGGCCTAGGATAGAGATGGGTGGGCTTTATATAGTGTGGATTGGACTATGGTTTTGTTTTGGGTAATAAATATTAAGGGTCCGGTTTATGTTTTAATGAATCACAAGGACCAAATGTGTAATAAGCCGAAAGTTGGAGGGTTAAACTTGGCCATCTTCCAAAGTATTTCAAAGGGTGTTTCTTGCCAAGTTATGGATAGTATGAGGTCCTGGTATGATTTTTCCATTTTAAATTCACCAGGGACTAAAACTGCCAAACTTTCAAACTTCAGGGACTAATTATGTAATTTCACCAAACTTTTCCATCAAGGACCAATCCTGCCATAAAAGATTAGTGCAAGGACAAAATTTGTTTTTCTCAAAGTTTTTAATATCCCAGGGACCATTTTTGACAATTTTCAAAGTTCAGGGACTAAACTTGACATTTTGTGAAACTTTGCACCAAAGGACTAAATGTGTAACTTTTTGATTTAAAAGGACCTTTGGTGACTTTTTCAAGTTTTTAGAGCAACTAGGGACTAGATTTGACAACTTTTGAAAGATGAGGGACTGAAACTACCAATTTTGCAAACTTTGTGCGTTTTTCATCTGTTTTTGATTATTTTGCATTTGAAACATGTAAAACACTTTCCTGGAATATTTTCACTATTTTGATACAATATTGAGTATTTTTAGATGTTTTGGCAGCTCAGAAAAGGTAAAAATGATGAGTATTTACACACTCATCAATCCCCCACACTAAAACATTGCTAGTCCCTAGCAATCTTTTGAGAAAAACCTGATGGATTTGAAAAACTCTTTACCAAAAGCCATCACTTCTGGAGTAGCCAGGTGTAAGAACTGTGGCACACCTGATAACCGTGTGATTTTGAGCAAACCACCAGCTGTCAACGGATTTGATTAGTCTTTACCAAAAGCCGTTTGCTTCTGGACTAGCCAGCATCTTGATGGACTAAGTCAACATCTTAGTGAGCTGATTACCAATTATGGATTTTCCACGGCCTTTACCACAAGCCATAATCTTGTGGGCTAGCCAACTCATTCGCTTTATGGGATATGGGGAGTTGAGGAACCATACAATTTTTGGCAAATTGCAAGCCATCAACGGGTTTGAGATGTCTTTACCAAGAGCCGTTTGCTCCTGGACTAGCCAATCCATTTGTCATTTAGACTTTGGCGGACTGATTACCACAAAAATTTTGAAATAAAGTGAAAAAATTTTTGAAAAATTTAGGCCTAAAAATGGGGGTACTTAGAAAGTTTTTACGTTAAAAGAGACGGCATAATAGCCGGGACTTTGAATATTGAGGACAATATTCAATTCTAAGTGTGGGGAGGGGGGGGGGGGAATTCTAGAGAATTTGATCACATTTTACCTTCTAGTACCCCCGTTTTTGGCCAAAATTTTAAATTTTTTTTACGTTATTTCAAAATTTTTATGGTTATCAGTCCACCATGTCTAAACCAAAAAAGGACTGGCTAATACAGGAGCAAACGAATCTTGGTAAAGATATCTCAAATCCGTTGATGGCTGACAATTTGCCCAAAATTGTATGATATTCAGCTCACCATATCCTAAAAAGTAAAGAGTTGGCTAGCCCGCAAGGTTATGACTTGTGGTAAAGGCAGCGGAAAACCATAATTGGTAATCAACTCACCAAGATGATAAATGTATTCTATCAAAGAGTTGGCTAGTCCAGAAGCTAACGGCTTCTGGTAAAGTCAAATCAAATTTGTTTACAGCTGATGGTTTGCTCAAAATCATATGGTTAACAGTGTACCATGGTTCTTACTTGAACTGAAACATTTGGCTACTCCAGAAGTAATGGCTTTTGGTAAAGAGACATAAAATCCATTAAATTTTCAAAACAGTTTATTTTTAGATTCTATATTGCTAGGGACTAGCAATAGTTTAGTGTGGGGGATTGATGAGTGCTCAAACACTCATCATTTTTGGTCAATCTGAACTGCAAAAACATTTAAAAAACACTCAGCAATGCATCAAAATACTGAAAATATCCTAGGATTGTGTTTTATATGTTTCAAATGCAAAATGATTAAAAACAGATGAAAAACGAATAAAGTTTGCATAATTGGCAATTTCAGTCCCTCAACTTTCAAAAATTGACAAAATTTTACAGTCCCTGAGCATTTGTTTTAAAAGAAAAGTCAACCTAAGTCCTTTAAAAGTCAAATATTATCAAAAATGCTCTTTGGGTGAAAAGTTTTGAGAATTTACAAGTTTAGTCCCTGAACTTCTAGAAATTGATAGTTTTGGTCCCTAGTGGAATATTTTGGAAGAAAGGTCAATATTGGTCCTTGGGAAATCACAAGTTATCACAAACGGTCCTTGGAATGAAAGTTTGTAGAATTTACATGTTTGGTCCCTGAAATTTCAAAATTGGCAGTTTTGGCTGCCGGGAATTTCAAATTGGAAAAAGTCAACTATGGTCTTTATACTATTCATCCATGGCAAGAAATATCCTTGTGAGTACTTTGGGAATATTACAAATTCAGTCCCTTGAATTTTAGCTTTTGGCAATTAGAGTCCTTGTGATATCTAATAAACCAAATGGACCCTTTAATATCCTAAACTTTAAAATCCAACCCAACACAAACATACCAACATCCCCAAGCCCAATACCACCTTAGGCCTATTCCTTTTTTTAATAAAACCACCAGTGTCAAACCATAAGTCAATACCAGTCCCTCCCTGCCAAACCATTCCTCCCTGTGCAAAACCACCCACACGTGACCTGCCCTAGCCTGCCACCCCAACACCATCATCACCCCTATCTCCCACACTCCACATCCTACACTACCTTTCCACCATTAAACAACAAAACCCAACCCCTAGCACAAGTTATCAGTACCTTATACCATTTGGACGCCAAAACTAAAAGCAAGGGCTGTGATGATTAAAGACCCATCCAATGGTTGGGATCAAGGTTATCAAGATCGTGATCCTACCTAGGATCGTTTTCGTCTTCGCAAGATCGGGATCGTAAGATCGAATCGAGATCGTAAGATCCTACAAAATGTGACATTTTTAATAGCAGTTGTAGTTATATATAGTTCAACATGAAATTCGATCAGAATAATCAACTTAAATGGATATGAATGAAAATTTAAAAGTTCATATGTCGTGCTAATAATGCAATACATGCAATTAGTTCGTGTTTCAAACCATTACCTTAATGAATTGGGTATAAAAGAAATACAACTACAGTAGTCGTATATGATAAAAATTATTTGAAGCTTTAAACATCATAGCCTAAATGTCAAAAACCCAAAATTCTAAAGCATTAGTAATCAATGATCAATCTATGACTTCAAACAGTGCATTAACTTCGTTTGATGTGCTTATAAGATAATTCCGCGCTTTAACATTTTTGTTCTCATACTTAATTTCTTTCTTTTTAGTGATCATGGCTTCAAAAATGGGCCAAGTGGGCTTATTTTTATGTTTAATAATCAAAGTTAAGTTTTTTAGTAGGATCGGGATCGATAGCGATCCTACGATCTTACTAGCTATCTTACGATCTTACTCCGATCCTATGGTGTTTCCGATCCTACTCCGATCTTGCAAGGTTTTCTTGTGTAGGGTACGATCTTACGATCAAGATCGCGATCTTGATAACCATGGTTGGGATTGATCCCAAGGAACACAACTCAGAAGTGGACAAGAAAACAAAGAAACCCTAGTTTTATTTTTTAGTATAAATAGAACATTTTGTAGCCAAAGATTGGCAGTAGGTAAATTAGGGTAGAAATAGTTGTAGTTTAATTTTAAAGTATTGTGAAGCTCTCAATCTCAGTTTGTACCTTTTTCTTAAAATTCAATAAAAGTCTGAACTTTTTTTACTGTTACTGTTGCATCTCTTAGTTTTGAGCTGCTTATTTATTCTGCTTATTACAGCTTCTTATTGGTTTAAGATTCAGCTTTCTAGGTCAGTATTAGTCTTAATATTAGTGTATTTGTTCAAAACATTAGTCTCAAAATCAGTTTTAAAGCTAAAAATACCAAATCAATCCCTATAAAGGACTGTTTGGCACAAACTTCTACTCTTAGTTAAAACAGGTTTTGCCATTTCTTAAAGTTAAGTTAGCTGTAATTTAATGTTAGAAGTGGTTTTAGAGTACACTTAGTTGGTTTCAAGTGTTTTTAAAAGCTTTTGATTAGATTTTCCTAGGGTGCAGTTCATAACTGTTTTTCAATAGCAAGTAGGCTAGATTCTTTGTTCAACACCTTTAGTTATATTTGGTAGCTTAATTTAGCTCACAATAGGTTATACAACTTATGCAACCCCTGGTATCTAACTTTTCAGTGGTCAAACACACCAAAACTCACCATTTCTCACCCACTTTGACCCTGCACAACTAGGTACCCTCAGCCCAAAACCCACTTTAATCCCTATTTTTAAGTTGCTCAATTTTAATCCTCATGACCTGAATTTTGTTTTATAGCTAATTGACCAGCTTGTGAACACAACTATAATTTTAGAATAATTTTTGGATTTTCTTTCAAGCTTGTGGAAGCCTGCAAAGTAGCCCCCCTGGCTGTTTTACACATTAGCAGACCCTAGGGAACTTTTAGCTTATTCAGTTTTTAGCTTATATATCTGCTCATTTGTACCCTTAGTGCTTTATTAGGTTTTCCCTAGTGAGCCTGTTGCTTATTCTCCCTTCAAGTTCAACTTATTTAGCTTGCTTGATTAGTAGCTTATTTGTTTTAGCTCAAATTGCATATTATGTCCTGTTCAAACAGCCCAAGCACCAGCTTCCATAAAAACCTTAGTACAAGCCCAAATTAATTACTATTTGCTTTTACTTGTTCCTTGGCAGCTTGTGTTTATCATTTTGCAGCTTTTAATCCTGAACCATTTGGTTTCCTAGCTTATTTTCAGGCCTAACTTAGCCCTCTTGGGACTGTCCTTCTCCCCTGCACCAGGGGAATGGGGTGGTTTACATGAGCTTCTTATAAGCTCATCTGTGCATATAAGCCTTATCTTTTTGTCATTTTAGGAAGCCCTCCTGGCCAACTTTCTTTTTATGTTTTTACTTTTCACTTTTATGCTTATTGTAATTGCTTATTATGCCTTTCAAGTTCTCACCATCTCACCCTTTACACTGAGTGATCAGTATAAAGAGGCATTTTCATAAGCTATTATCTAGCTTATCTGTGGGTCCCATGGTGAGTCTCTTGGTTCTTTGAAAAGCCTCTTGATTCAACTTTTTGTTTCCAGGCTCCTTTTGGCCTTATAAGCTTATTTGATAAGCTTAATATAGGCCTGCAGATTGCCTTTGGGTCTGCTAGTTCACAGTTGAGTTTAGGATAGCTTATTTGCTCATTTTAGCTTATCAGTATGTTCCTTCACATATTTTAGCTTCTTCCCTGTACATTTAAGTTGTTTACAGCTTAATTTGCCCTTGGCAAAGCTTGTGAGGCTTATTATAAGCTTTTTCAAAATACCACAAAGTTCTAATAAGCTTCAATAATGGGCTGTTAAGAACTTAAGCTCACCAAAAGCTTATTTTTGAGTTCCACAGATTTCACCTTAACAAAAGTTGTTCATTTACAGTTGTTTAATAGATTTGTAAAAGAAAATTTCAGAAAAGCCAAAAATAAGAAAAGTGATAGCTTCTATTTTTATATTTTTGTTGAGTTCCTGATAGTTTAAAATAATTTTAGGAATTTTTCTAGATTTTTCTCTTTTTATTTGCTATTTTTAATAATTAATATTTGTTTTATTAATAATTAATTAATATTAGATAATTAAATAGTATAAATAGTTTCTACTAAGTACTCCTATGTTTTTATATTTTTTCTAGGTTTTAATTGTCATAAAATATTTTTAGAAAAAGTTTTAGAATTTTTACTAATCATTTGCTATTTTTCTTTAATTTAATTAGTTTAATTAGTATTTAAATCTTAATTAATTAATAATAAATAGAGAAAAAGTAGGAAAAAGTATATTTTTAGTTTTAAAATTACTTTTATATTATTTTAGAATTTTTAGAATTAAGTTTTCATTTTTCTAGCTTAAATTCATAATTAGTGTATTTTAAATATTATTAATTAGTTATTAAATAGTAATTAATTTATAGTAATTAATTAAATAGTGTAAAAATTATTTTTCTTTTTCCAAAAATTTTCTTTTATCATAAGGATTATAAAAATTCAATATTCAAATCCGTAGGACTTTATTTGCTCCCGTTTCACTTTTTATTTTGCGCGTTGACGTTATTTTAACGTAAACGCGCGTTTTTAATTTTAAATACGTTCTAGGGTAACGTAACTTTACGTTTTAGTTAATTTAGTTTAATTAAGTTTGTTTTCACTTATATTTCCTTAGCGTAATCATTCAAAACCCTTATTACCCCTTTCCTGTTCAGAATCACCCGATCACAAATCCGTTTTCTATACCATCACACCTCGCTGGGACATAACGACCCGGGGAAACATTATTTTCCGCGGAGATTGGGCCTAGGTAGTTTGACCATATTGACCACGTCCGTGGTTGACTTTGGTTGAATGCATTTGCCTCAATCAAGTGTGCTTAAAATGAAGCCATATCTAACGGTATGATTAATTTCGAAGGAACTGAGTTTGAACTACGTTGATTTCATCTACACCATGATACGTGGGGATTGCACCAAGCTTTACCTCTCGAGGGATCTCGAGAAGCTTACAACCCCCACCAGGCAGTGTACCTGATCGATGTAGTATAGTATAATGACAAGTACCGGGGGATTGATCGTTCAGCTAGGAATAGTGTCGCTAGGATTAGAAAACCTAAAGACTAGGTCTAGAGATGAGGGATGATTCTTTTTGTATTTTTTTAGAAAGCAAGTAAAAATCTCGGGTTTGAAGGAGTCGGCCAGACTTAGTTTCTAGTCAACTAACCCAATACTAAGATGCAATCAAAATAAAATACTAAAAATGAAAATAAACTATATTAAAGTAAAGTTGTGAGCAATATGTGGGAGAATTGTGTTTACTTAGATTTCACTACTCCATAGATATCTTTTACACGTTAATTACTTGTTATAGTTGCGTGGATGACGGATTGTATTCCTTAATACCATTCATGAGGTGGCGTACTTACTTCCCCAATCCTATGAACGCCTACTTCACTCCTATGTCGAGCCGGCTAAGAAGCTCCTACCATGGGATCACTAGAATTTCTCACGCATTAAATACAACCAATAAAACCTAGTACACATCGGTTCATGTTTCCTAAGACGTTCAAGCATGTTACACAAAGGAGATCTGCCAGTTTTCTTAAGCCTAACATTGAAATCATTCATACATTACAACCATAAACAAGTAATCAACACATAATTAACATCTAGGTTTCATTAGATCTAAGCAAACACAAGGGTTGTAACGTTAGGTGTAGGGATGTGGAATACACGGTTTTGTTAGATATAGGTAGTCTTTACTGGTGGCGAGTTAACAATCTTAGTTAATTACATGTACAATATGGCGTTGCTAAGCCAAGACTAGACTCGACTTAAGCTAATAAATTAAAAATAACAAAAATATAAAATGAATATAGAATAAAAAGGGATGGTAGTCCGTATGTTTTTTCTCTTTTCTTTTTTTTCTATTTTTTTTTTCTTTTCCTTGATTTCTTTTTCGATTTTTTTTTTTTTTTTTTTTTTTTTTTTTTTTTTTGCATACACTCTTACCCTACCATCCAAAATAATACATCATAGGGAATGAAAATTCCCCCTACACTTGAATTTTTACATACTTTACAATTAACTAATCTAATGACTCGAATTAAGGAAATCAAAACACTTGGAGTACTTTTAAGATTAACGCACATATGGGGGTAATAAGATGATGTTCTTCCCCATTACTCCATAAATAAGTACTTTACCCATGAGTCCCAATCATCCCAAAACAATATGTACAAGGATATGACTCGACTTAGCAACCATGTAATCAATTAGATAATTAACTTAGGGTTTAACATATAACAATAATGCACTAAAGATGAGTGCATACACGGAAGGCTAAGGCGATTTGGGTGTACATTTAAGTGGGGTGTAACAAATTCTTCCTTTAAGTAAAATGCTTAAAGTTAGAAATGAAAAGATAGGCTCGGAGGGGTGTACTAGGGGTTTCGTGTACTAAAAATGAGTACAACGCTAAGGTGTGGGAAAATTACTTGACATAACTAGCCAAGTAATATGACTTAAATGGTCAAGTAATTATGATACGGGTTTAACACAAGGGTGATCCTAATGCCTTTTATCATGTAGTAAATCCTACTACACGAATGTAGTCTCACTAGCGGTCTCGGGATGCATCACTAACGCAAGTCCTAGAATCTAAATGCTATCGGTACACTCATAAGCACTAATAGTAAATGCTTTTCCTATCAAATCTAAAGGCGAACCTCACATATTTGGGTGGAAAATTTTTCTGAATGGTACGGTTTTGTGCTAGTCATACAATCTCCTATCCATGAGACGCTTGTTATGGCTAAAGTTTCACTCCTAAATGTTGTAAAAAAATTTAAATTTGGCGCTAAAATTGCACTAACAAGTATTTCTCATAGTTTTATTACACATCTATCATTAAACAAACAAACTCAAGCGAAAGTGTATCTGTAAGGTATCATCATTTTACCCTCCCCTTACACTTAGGATGAACATTGTCCCCAATGTTCAAGTAAAGAATGCAAAAGTGAAATAAGTAAAACAAATGAAATCAAATACTCCCCTAATTCGCTCGGTATGGATAATAAGGTGGTCAGGTAAGATCTTCCTCTAAGAAAATGAACAATCAAAGCTTCCCTTCCAGAATATAAATCATCTTCTTGTCATACATAACCTGTAAAACCTGAGAAAACAGACAAGGCAACCTTGCATAAAATCGGCGGCAATCTACATATGCTAATAAATCCTAAAAGATAAAATAAGATATAATGCTTGTGGAATGATGTTTGCAGATTTCCTGGAGATTATAAAACTGATAATTCAACAAAAACTTTAAGATTTCGTTAGAAAAACAAAACTGGTAGAATTTCCAGATTTTTACACGTGACGCCGTCAAGAGTAAACTCCTGACGCCGTCAGAAGTGACCTGCAGAAATTCTTATGTTAAGTTTCTGGAAAATTTCTGGAAAAACTTCGTCCTACTTCCTGGAAAATCCTGCAAAACTTCATTATGACTCGATACAAGCATTTGACTCTAACAAATACGAATATACATGTTCACTTAATATTGTGGAGAATCATGATCGGTTTTGTTTCTTAAAAAACATATTTGGGGTTTCCCCTTACACTTATCTTTTGCAAAAATACCTTTGGGTAAAGTTAAGACTAGGCCAGACAACAAAGTAAAGTATTTTCACTTTTTAGTTTTGAAACATGATCTATCAACAATAAAATAAAGCATGCATACGGAAGCAAATAACAAACAAATAAAAATAAAAATCACATAAAACATGGGTTGCCTCCCAAGAAGCGCTTTTCTTTATTTACGAGTCTTGTAGCTAGACTCAAGGTCATGGGTTACTACGTGATACGGGTGAGTTCGTCATTGAGGACATTTTTGGGATCAAACTTAGGTTTTAGCTTCCTATCGGTTTTCTTAGTACGGTATGACCTTTCAAACTTTTCTCCATCTGAATCATACAAAGTCATCTTCATATGCCATGATCCGTCACCTTCCTTAGGTGGCTTGTCCCACCTCCATTTACACTTATCTCCCTCTATTTTCCACTTATTCATCTCTATATTAATAGGCATTACACTTAAGAACTCAATCATCTTCCTAAACACTAAGGGGTCCTCAAAAGGATCTAGCTCTTCATCTCTAGCTATGAGTTGTTCCACCGAATGTGTTTTTTCGATGAAATCTTTTTCTAGATAGAATGGGTGTTGAGTTCCTATAAAGTTCCTTTCTATCCAAGGTCCATATCTAGATGGTCTCCTATTCATCTCTACCCAATGTGGTGTCGGTTCATCATCACAATCATAGCTATGTTTCTTAACATCGTATACCGACCAAGTGTCGCCTTCACCTACCGCTATCTTAGACTCCTTACAATCTATCATGGCGCTAGCGGTTGCTAAAAATCCTCTTCCTACCAACAATGGGCATGTAGTGTCACTAAGCATGTCTAGGATGTGAAAATCCGCTAAGATAGTTAACTTTCCTACGTGAACAACTACATCCTTAATCATTCCAACTGGGTGGGCAATACTCCCATCCGCTAGACCTATCAATACCTCCGTCTCCTCTTACTTTCCTAGCTTGATAGTGGTGAAAAGGGTTAAGGGAATCAAGTTGAGGCTTGACCCTAAATCAGCTAGTGTGTCGAAAGCTTCGGATCTTCCTATCTTACAAGGCAAAACAAATATACCCGGATCATCAAGCTTTTTAGGCAACTTGTTTTGAACGAAGGCGGTCCCATTTTTACCTAGTTTAAACTTCTCATACTTTTCTAGGAGGGCACTATAGTAGGGAGCACGGGCTAAGACATCAATGACGGGGCGATCAAGGTGAAGCTCCTTGAATTCATCGTCAAGGTCTTGCGTAGGAGGTGTTTCAACTATGCTTTTGACCGGTTTTATATCGGGTGTTTTATTCGATTGGTCCTTTTGAAGAATTTGGTTTTGCTTGAAACACGTGCTCATAGATTTAACCGAGTAGTATTGCGGACAAGAAGTGGGTGACGAAACCGATGATATGGAATTAACGTTTAGTTTCGGGTTCTTGACCGTGTCGTTTGGGAGTGCTCCCATTTCTCGGTCATTGAGAACTTTCAACAATGTGTCAATTTTGGTAGTCATCTCGCTTTGCTTTTGTTTGAAATCGGCTTCAAACTTAGATATGTGAGCTTCTTGAGATGCCATAAACTTAGACATCAATCCTTCAAGATTGGTGGTACTACCATAGTTGTTAGAAGGATTGTTGTTGAAAGTACGGTTGGAGGGTGGACCGTTTGGTTGGTAAGGATTAGGCGGATTGGAAGAATTGGCTTGATTTTGTTTCCACCTAAGGTTTGGGTGATTTTTCCAAGAGGGGTTGTAGGAATCACCGTAAGGGTTTGGCTCGGGTTTGAAAGTGTACCACTTATCTCCCGCTTCGTCGGTACGCGAGGATGCGTAGTCCGCAAAAGCTGTTTCGGGGAGTTTCACACAATCACGAGTGTCATGGGGACCACTACATAATTCGCATGAAGAAGTGATTTTGTTCACTTGGCTTGAAGGCTTAGGAGCTTCATAAGATTTCATGAGAAACTTGACTTGGTCCTCAAGTTCCATGATCCTACAGTCGGGAGTGCTAGAGTTGTTCGAAGGCAAAGATATTGCCTTGACCATTTTGTTCAAATCACGGGGATCATTCCAACTTTCGTTGTCATAGAGAGCAAGATCTTCTATGAGTTCCCATGATTGTTCCGCACTTAGATCACGTAGCTTACCACCGGCCGATTGGTCAATGGCTCGCCTTGTGGAGAGATCGATATGGTCATAGAAGATTTGGACTTGGAGCCAAAGATCTATGCCATGATGAGGGACTTTTTGGAGTAAGTCCTTAAATCGAGTCCATGCTTCATATAGAGTTTCACCTTTACGTTGTTGGAACATCAAGATATCATTTCTAAGCTTGGTAGTTCTCTCCGGTGGGAAAAATTGAGCAAGGAAACGAATGGTGAGATCGTCGCATGAGGTGATGGATCCCGCGGGTAAACGTTCAAGCCATTGGCTAGCTTGATCACGTAGAGAGAATTGGAATAGGCGTAATCGGGTTGACTCTCTAGTTGTAACATCAAAGTCTATAGAATCTACGATTTTAATGAAGTCCTTGAGATGTTGGTTTGGATCTTCGAAACGAAGTCCATGGAATGCACATCCGCTTTGCACCAACCGGATGGTAACGGATCGCAAGGGGGTCACATTGGCTCCTTGGGTGAGCTCAATGGTGTTTCGGTAGCCTTGGTGGCTAGGTCGGGAATACTCTCCTAAGGTTCGGGGCCTAAGAGGTTCTAGTGGTGGGTTTTGTTGTGGTGGGATAACGGGTTCAAAGATGTTACCATCGTCCATTATGTCGGATGGTGAAGAGTTACGAACAAAAACACGAAGAAATAAGATAGACTAAAGAGAACCTAGAAAATAAAAATAAAATCTTACTAGAAAGGAATCTAGCAAGTAGACCTAATAAAAAGAGATTCTAACCTAGACAATAACTATTCCCCGGTAGCGGCGCCAAAAACTTGATACGTGGGGATTGCACCAAGCTTTACCTATCGAGGGATCTCGAGAAGCTTACAACCCCCACCAGGCAGTGTACCTGATCGATGTAGTATAGTATAATGACAAGTACCGGGGGATTGATCGCTCAGCTAGGAATAGTGTCGCTAGGATTAGAAAACCTAAAGACTAGGTCTAGAGATGAGGGATGATTCTTTTTGTATTTTTTTATATTTTTTAGAAAGCAAGTAAAAATCTCGGGTTTGAAGGAGTTGGGCGGAATTAGTTGCTAGTCAACTAACCCAATACTAAGATGCAATCAAAATAAAATACTAAAAATGAAAATAAACTATATTAAACTAAAGTTGTGAGCAATATGTGGGAGAATTGTGTTTACTTAGATTTCACTACTCCCTAGATATCTTTTACATGTTAATTACTTGTTATAGTTGCGTGGATGACGGATTGTATTCCTTAATACCATTCATGGGGTGGCGTACTTACTTCCCGAATCCTATGAATGCCTACTTCACTCCTATGTCGAGCCGGCTAAGAAGCTCCTAACATGGGATCACTAGAATTTGCTCATGCATTAAATACAACCAATAAAACCTAGTACACATCGGTTCATGTTTCCTAAGACGTTAAAGCATGTTACACAAAGGAGATCTGCCAGTTTTCTTATGCCTAACATTGAAATCATTCATCCATTACAACCATAAACAAGTAATCAACACATAATTAACATCTAGGTTTCATTAGATCTAAGCAAACACAAGATAGATCTAGCCTAGCATGTTAAAATCAAGAGAAGCACAAGATATAACCAACCAACACATAGACATATTGATTGAATTAAGAGAAGAATTATCTCAATAGAACATGAAAGGATTCAAGGGGTGAAAACCCTTGAAAACACTGTAAAATATGACATAGGGTTTACAAAGTTCGGCCCTAGTTTTCTCCACACAAGTTCCTCTTTAATGAATAAAAAATAGAAAACTATATACAGAGTTTGATAGGTGACGGCGTCAAGAACAAAAGTCTGACGCCGTCATGTCGCCGCTAAATAGTTTCTCGGACTGCCTAGTTCTGGGTCTGACGCCGTCATGTATTCACCTTATGTAGGCCATAACCAAATTAACTCTTGACGCCCTTGTTGTGACGCCGTCAGGTTTGCACTGGGTCGTCATGGATTTTACTCTTGATGCCGTCAGGATCTTCCTCTTGATGCCGTCAGGTACTGTTCTCAGCATGGAAAATTACGTCTTTGCCGTTTTCTTCACTTTTATGCTCCAAAAACGTCCGAATTGCTTCCTTTTCCAGATTTCACTCCCAAAGTACCTAAAATCACAAAAGAAACGATTTAGGGCAATATTTGATCAAATAAATTCAATTCCGGGCTTAAATGACCCCCTAAAAGTGGTTCATTTTTCGCCTCATCACACCACATACATTGAAAATTTCAAATGTACGGTGGGTGAGAATTGCAAGAGTTCCATGTGGAGTGCACGGAGCGCAAGCCAAGGCCAATTAAGGATGTTTTGATTTTGAGAGCCCGTATGACGAAAGAAGCGAAAGCTGGTGTTAACCGCAATGTTATAACGTAGGAATGGATTTGAGTCGAACTTAACGACTCATTAATAAACAAAAGTGATGCCCAGGAGACAACCCGGGTGGTTTGTTTTATTTTTTGTCATTTATTTCTGCGTTGATTATATTAGTTTGTCTATAGGGAAATTTTCCTATACGGTGTGTATGCATATACGGCATATAGACTTATTGTCTTATACGCCATATAGGCTGCCTATGTTGGGTGTTTTCGATTTGTAGAATCAAGTGCAACAAGTATGAGCAAAAAGTAATTTGATTATCACGATCCCAAAATACTATAAAATATATAGTAAGAGTGAAATAAACAAACTTGCAGTCAATAATTAAAAACACTTGTTTGGAACTAGTCTCTATTTTAATAGGATGTGTGAAAGTTTTGGGTAGATATCAAGCAAAGGAACAAAAAATCAAAAAGCATACAATTCCATGTCAATGAGTAATATCATGAAATTGCCTATATTATGGTATAAGTTAATGCACTCTTTCGATCTATGAACATTATTATAAACCAAGTCATTGTACTCCATTTGTGAGAAATATGACTTTTACCAATTTATTCATAAGAGCCTTTTCGGCTTATACTCCTGATTAAACTGATATGAGTCCTTCTAAATTATTTATTCATTGTTTAACCTTTAGACCTTGATAGATCTTTAAGCACTCGTGGATCGTTAGTAATGCTTATGTAATCACAAACACACTAATAGAAAGTCTCTATAACTTGTATTCTCAAGAGGAAATCAAACACAAGTATAAACACAGAATACTAAGAATGCTTTGATCCTCTATGGATCTTTTTAATAACACTAAAACTTGTTTTTCAAAAACGTGTAACTAGTACATAATAATATGTTCCTTTTATAAACAAGGAACCCTAAACCGTTTCACAAGAAACGTATCTTCTATAAACTTTTAAAGAGATATGCATTATCACTTCCTAATAAAACTCCTGCATATCCTAACTAAATAACAAAATACACGGAATATCTATATCCACAGAAACAAACTACGTGGAATATAATCTTCAGCAGAAATACTACTTCGGCAGAAACCAGCTCTTCAGCAGGAACATTCAGCAGTATCCTTCAGCAAAATTCTTATTTAGCAGAATTCCCAACAATCCTCCCCTAATCTTGAATTTGACATGGTTAAGTCCAAGATTCTTGATAGAGCTTTAAATTTACAAACCAAGAGGATTGAATTCAAACATCAGTAGCAAAGAATCAAAAGCCACATCTCTATGAATGGCAAACATGAAACCTTCAGATCTTTGCAGCAACAAATGACAAAATGTACATCAAAACATATTAGTTTCATACTATTCTCATCACATCCAGGTGTGTTAACTCCTGTGAGAGGTGAATCATTGAAAATAATGGATTTGATGTCTCTTTACCAATAGCCATCACTACTGGAGTAGCCAAATGTTTAAGTTCGAAAACTATGGTACACTGATGACCATATGATTTTTAGCAAATCATCAGCTATAAACGGATTTAAGTTGTCTTTACCTGTAGCCGTTTGCTCAGGACTAGTCAATTATTTTGGTGAGTAAATCACCTTGGAAATTGAATACTAAATATGGTTTTCCACTGCCTTTACCACAATCCATACAATTGTGGGCTAGTCAATTATTGGGAATCCATAAGGAAAAATCCATGGTCAATTGACAACCATTCAACTCTCAGCTGTTAAGCATGGGTGAGTTGAGTACCCAATAGTTTTTAGCAAACTATTACAGCTATCAACAGATTTGACATATCTTTACCAAAGTTGTACCCTTTGGACTAGCCAACTTTTTTTTCTTTTTACTAAGAATGAAAATAAACAAATATACAACAAAATACCATCAAGTAGCTCTGGCCACCCTGATCCTGGTTTTGAACAAACGAATCAAAGATTTAGCAAACAGTGTAGCATTCCTAACTGGATCAGGAGGAATCTCCAACTTATGTAGAAACATTTTCTCCATAAGAGGCACAGTTAGAGGATAATTCTTATCAATGAACATTATCACCCTTATTCCAGATGTAGTCTCCAAGACATGAACATAAGGAAGAGGATAAAATTTCCAACTTTGTACTTTCCACCTCTGATTGTTCTTCCAGACTGCATAACCAGAACCATTGGGAGAAGTAGAATCCATGAGCACTTGAAGATCCCCCAAAAGATATAATCCTGCACCTTTAGGAGCATGAGTAGCATAATACTTGGAAACCAAGTCATAGAGAGTGAGCAAATCCTGATGATCCACAAGATGCAAAATTTTTTGTAGAAATGTGAAGGACAAAGATGTGTTTCCTCAGCAAATACATCCCCTGACTCATGTGTTTCCACTGATGGAGGAACTAGTGGAATATCAGCAGAAACCTCAGCAGAATGTTGGTCAAGTGAAACAGATTCAGCTTGTGCATCCATCTCCATTCTAACTTGTTTAGCTCTAGCAGCTGCAAGCTCAACTTCTCTCACTTTGATCTTATGAAATCTTGCCATTTCAGCTTGTTGATCATCATGTAACCTCTTGGCAGCCTTTTCACCCAATCTATCCTCCTCCATTTGTCTTCTTGTTCTCTTTTTAGAAGGAATATCTTTTGCTACAACTTTTGCTTTTCCTTTGTCAATAACAGATGGAGCAACAGTAGTTGTTGGATCAGCAGAAGTAGACATACCAGGCAAAGGTGCATCAGCAGAATGAGATAAAGAGGTAGCAGGCATTGTAGCAGAATCAACTTCATCCATCTTGAGTCTCTTAGAATGTGGTTCTGCATTAGTAGTAGGTAGAGTAGGAACAAGCTTAGGAGTAAGAGTTCCATCCTTTTGTAATCTGATCTTGATTCTATTATAATGATAAACTAATTGTTCATCTGAAAAAGACCAAACTTGTTTCCTAGTCCAAGAGTGATTATAGAATGCACTGCTTTGACTCTTCACAAAATCCCTCATATAATTCCTTTGTTGTGCTTGAGTAAGTGGTTTATCCCTCTTTGCTTGGCAATTCTTTCAGCTTCAGCTTTCCTCCTCTGTTTCATGAGCTCAACTATTCCAGGAACATAATCAACTTCATCCACATTATCTCCAAGAATATCTTTAGCTAAACCAGGAATAGAAACCACTTGCCTCCCAATATGCATCCAATCAGCTTCATCAAAATTTTGAACTGCAGCATCCAATTCTCTTTGTCTTGCTAGAGGAAAAGTAGAAACATACTTGGTTGTAGCAGATTGGAACTCTGAGTCATAGTTAGCTTGTAATTCCTTTGCCAAATCTATACTTTTCTTCTTATCTTCCCATTCCTTCCAAAGTCTTTCTTGCTCAAGTTTTTCTTCTTCTGAGACAAGATCATCATCACACACTCTAGTAAGATCTGCAGAAATATCCTGAGAAATAACCAACTCTTGCAAAGAATCAGCAGATAAATCTTGAACACCTGAATCAATAGTAGTATCAACAGATCCTTTGGTATATGGAGTGGCAGATGTGTCTTCATTAGATGTGTGTTCTGGAACAGATGGATCAAAACTAGGTGAAGCCACATACGCTTTACCAGCAACAAAGAAAGTTTCCACTGATGTGTGAACTTCAGCAGTGGTCTTCTTAGTAGCTTCATCAATTAGTGGTTCATCAGCCTGAAGATAATCACCAGCATCTGTCTTTAGAACATCATCAACATTTGATACCTTAGAAGACTCAGTGGATTTCTTTGTCAAATATTGTCTTCTCTTTCTTCTGCTGAACTGAATAGGCTTCTTTTGTTTTGAAGAGTCAGCAGCATTGGAAGAAGAAACATGAGTCTGTTGAGCAACTTCAGCCAAGAACTCAAGTGAATCCAAATTCCTATCGTCATGTACTTCATCAGCATCATACACAACCTTTCTTTTCTTTTGCTGCCCAAGTTGAGTTTCTAACTCCTGAATCTTCTTAGTCAATATCTCAATCTCACCACCAAGTGAGGATTTGGTGTCAGCAAGCTCCTTTCGAAGATCATCAAACATACCTGCTGAGCAATTCATATACAGAGGTGAGAGTAATAGGGTCCTCAGCTCCACCAGCAGATTGCTCAGTGGTAATGGGAGCTTTATTGAACCTGTCAGGAGAAACAGACATATGTACAAAAGTGGAAGAGCCTTCATCAATTGGCTCTCTAACAGGACTAAGTGTGGTCAGTCTAGTAATCTCAGGTTCAAGAGGTGTAGGTACTTGGGTACCAAGAGACTGAATTGTCTCATCAACCTCAGGAGCAAGCTCATCAGGAGCAACATGAGAAGGTGATGGAAAAGAACTAGGTGACAGAGGTAAAGGGGAAGGTGGAGGCAGGTCAGAAGAAACATTTAATGCTTCAGCAGTAGTAGAGGGCTCTCCATCATTTACCACTGATGGATTACCATCAGAAGCAATACCAGAAGATGATGGATTACTGATGAGTGCTCAAACACTCATCATTTTTGGTCAAATCTGAACTGCAAAACATACAAAAACACTAAAAAAGGCATCAAAATACTGAAAATATTCCAAAATTGTGTTTTATGTGTTTTAAATGCAAAATAAGTAAAAACAGTTGAAAAATGATCAAAGTTTGCATAATTGGCAGTTTCAGTCCCCCAACTTTCAAAAATTGGCAAAAATAGTCCCTGAGCACTTATTTTAAAAGAAAAGTCACCAAAGGTCCTTTTGAAACCATAAATTGTCATATTTAGTCCTTTGGTGAAAGAAAATTCTAAAAGTTTTGAGAATTTATAATTTTGGTCCCTAGAGTTTCAGAAATTGACAGAATTGGTCCTTGGTGAAATATTTTCGGATAAAAAGTCACTTTTGGTCCCTGGAAAGTCACAAGTGTCAATTTTGGTCCTTGGAATGAAAGTTTGGTGAAATTGCAAGTTTAGTCCCTGGATTTTGAAACTTGTTAGATTTGGTCCCCGGATGTTTAAAAATGGAGATTTAACTTTTATGGTCCATGGATTATTGGAGTTTGGCAAGATAAGACCTTGTGAGTACCTTGGGAATATTACAAAATCAGTCCCTTGAATTTCAGATTTTACGAATATGATCCTTGTGATTCCTAAGCTTAATAAATAACCAAACCAACAAATAAACCCAATCCACAACCTGATCCACTAATATCCTAGCCAAACTCCTTACCCAGGCCCAAACCCCACACCCTTTTAATATTACTCCCCGTTTGACCTCAGTCAACACCCCAACCATTTCCACTGTTCACCCTTCCCCTTCCCCCTTTTTCTGCTATCCTGTCTCCCCCCTCCTCACCTTTCCACCAACACTTCCAAACCTCATTAATACCTTCCACTAACCCAACCTCCCCCTTCCTCATTTATTACACCCAGCTACCTCACCTAAACCACTAAAACGTCCAATTTCCACATTCCCGCCAAAATGAAATTCAAGGGCTGAGATCAATGGAGCTCATCCAACAGTTCACAAGCAAGTGGGAAAGTGAGAGTATCACCCCAGGGCCTTTATAAGTCAAAGAAAGAGAAAGAAGGAACCAAGTACTTAGTGTAGTATAGATTATTAGCATAATTAATTGTCATTTTTTTTAAGCTTTATCAATTCAGTGTAATTCCCAGTTTAAAAACATTGTACTAATCTTTTTAGTGTATTTTTAAACTAAATTGAAGCATCAATTCTAGTTTCCAAGTTCAGTTACAGTTTATGTCAAATTTCATGTGAAAGTCTAAATTTGCTCTTAGCATATTAAAAGTTGTTGTTGTAGGAATCTATAAGCTCATATAAGCCCATAATAAGCTTTTCTAAGTTTTGAAATCAGTTTAAATCAGTTTAAGCTTTAAATAGAAAAAATTACTAAAAAAATAAATAAATAAGGGTAAAAGCTAAAAATCCATAGAGGTGCTGAAAAGAAAACTTGAATCAAGGTGATTCGTGGATGGACATGGTTTAGTAGCCTGTTTGGAGGCTTTAGGTTATGGTTTGGTACTTGGAAACCTTAGTTTCACTTGAATCCATTTTGTAAGTTTATTTCCTTTTTTTTGTAGTTTACTGTTCATTTGCTCAATTGTGTGTTTCTTTGATAATCATTGCTTATTTAGTATATGTGAGCTGAATTGTAGACATTGTATGTTTATCTGTTTAATAAAGGTCTGTATTGCTCATTATTTACTGTTAAATGTGGTGTTCATTTGTTCAAATTCAGTTTACTTCATCATATTATGTCCTTAAAAACCTGTCTTATGGCTTAAAACATTGCTATGCTTTGAAAAACTCCATACAAGCATCTGTAAGGGAGTGTTTGGATTAGCACTGTACTATGTGTTCTTGTTGTTGTTTTATTGTTGTTTTGGTATAGATAAACTGCATTAGGTATAGTTAGGTCAAGCAAAACTTAAAAAAAAAAACAAGTTTCAATTGCAAAAAGTCAAAATCACTTTCACAATCCTTGATTTCATTCACTGATAGGTTAGTTGTTGCATAATCACATCAAATGCTTTCATAAGTTGTTTAGGTATCTTTTTTCAGCCATAATATAGCTTATTACTTCAATCTCAGTCATTAGGAATCAATTAAACTTCATCAAAGTCAAATTTCAAGTTATTTTAAAAAGTCAAAATTCAACCTTTCTCAGAAAAGTCAAAAATTGCAAGATTTGTTTAGAATTTTGTATTGGGATTTAGCCCTTGTGTTTTTTATATTTTGTAGAATGCTAGCTTAGCTTTAGAATTCCATAGATTGCTTATTTTTCAGAATGTTTTATTATTGGCTTATTGGTGCTCAAAGTACCCTGCAGGGCTAGGGAATGCCCTGCACACAGACCCTCAGTCCTATGCACCATCTTCAATGGCATCCCCTGGCTTCCATAGTGGGTCCCCACCTTGAACTTTGGCCTACTGGAAAGCCAATAAGCCAAACTTCAAGGTCCTTGGCTTATTTTCTAGGTTAGACCTCATTTACTTGGGCTGATAGGTCCCTTTTGTTTGTCCCATTCTGAGTGTATGCTGAGTCATCAGCACAACATGCCCAACTTCCAAGCCCTCCCCTGCCTTCACTAGTGGGACCCAGAGCTTGATTATTTGCATTATAGAGAGTCCTCCTAGCTGTCTTTCAGATTTGATCTTTAGTTTGGGCTTCCACCTTCTCTTGTGGGCCCCACAGGCCTGCAAAAGTGGCCCAATTGGCCTGTTTGGCATTCTGGTTTTGGCATAAGTGCTTATTGGATTATGTTGGCTTATTTCTTGTACTTCTTTGTTTCATTTGGCTTAATTCAAGTTTCTCAATAACTGTTGTAGCTTAGTTGTCCTTGTGGCTTCATTTGGTAGCTTTTCCAAATCTCAAAAAATCCTAATAAGCTATAAAGCCCAAGCTGATAAGCATTTGGGTTTCCATTTGCCTATTTATAAGCTTTCAGCCTAAGTTCTTTTTTTTAAATTTTATTATTTTAAGTATTTAAATAGTTTTGTAAAAGAAAATTTCAAAAAAATCAAATTTCATAGAAGTGATAGCTTCTATTTAAGCTTTTTAGCTTATTTTTAGCTTTTTCAAAAAGCAAGTCTCATTTTCATAATTTTCCTAGGTTCCTGATATAATAAAATAATTTTAGTAATTTTTCCATATTTTTCTCTTTTCATTTAGTATTTTTTATAATTTAGTTTAGTTTTTATTAATTAATAATTAGTTTTTAATTAGTATTAATTATTTAAAAAGTCTTAAAAATATATTTTCTGTTTTAAAATTAGTTTTATATTACTTTAGATTTTTCTAAGTTTTAATTTTATTTTTCTTGGCTTATTTTACATTTTCTTGTTATTTAGTGTATTTTTAAATAGTTAAAATTAGTTTATAATTAATAATAATTATTTAAAAAGTCTTAAAAATATATTTTCAGTTTTAAAATTATTTTTATATTATTTTAGGTTTTTCCAAATTTGAATTTCATTTTTCTAGGTTACTTTCCTAATTATTTGTATTTTAGGGTATTTTAAATAATTAAAAGTAATTAATAAATAGTAATTAATTAATAATAATTAGATAAATAGTGTAATAATTATATTTTCAGTTTTATAATATTTTAGATTTTTCTAAGTTTTAACTTTATTTTTCTAGGTTTATTTTACATTTTCTTATTATTTAGTGTATTATTAAATAGATTAAATTAGTAATTAATTATTAATAATTAATTAAATAGTGTAAAAATTATTCTTTCTTTTTCTAAAAATTTTCTTTTATCATTAGGATTATAAAAATGTAATTTTCATATTTGTAAGTATTTTATTTTTATAAAACTCGCATTTTATTTTGTACGTTCACGTAACTTTAAACTGAACGTACGCGTTTCTAAGTTTTAAACGCTTTTGGATTTTCTAAATTTACAGTCTTGTTAATATAGCTTATTTAAGCTATTTCCTTGTATAAATCAGTAGTATAATCAATCACAACCCCTTTTTGTCCATATTCACCCGATTACAAACCTGTTTGAATACAATCTACACCTCGTCGGGACTTAACGACCTGGTGATACCCTATATTACCCGGAAGCATTGGTCTAGGTAGTTTGACTATATTGACCACACCTGTGGTTGACTTTAGTTGACAGCTTTTGAGCCAATCAAATTTTGGCACCGCTGCCGGGGAGGTTGTGCGCGTTATTCTAAACGGTTTGCAGATTAGTGAATATACACTCATTGTATATTTACCCATCCTTGTTCATATTTTCTTATTATTATCATACAAAAACAAAACGTTTCACGAAAACATTTTAAACTCAGTTTTCAACGAACACAAAAACACAAAAAGATTTTCTTTCTTATTTTCATAAAATGTTTTCCAAAAACTCCAAAAATATTCACCTTTACCCTCTTACATCTTTGATTCTTCATCCCTACCCCTCTGTAAACCTTTGATTCTTTCTATGTCGTATCAACACCATTGTGGTTGTCAATGGTGTGGTGGTCCTCATAATGGTAGGAATTGTCCGGGCTGTAGCATGGTAGAGTCAGGAGATGGGTCTGTCTATAACCAAACTCCCTATCCTTACCATGACACATCTGATTCATTCTACCAGCCACCACATCATGAGATACTGACATATCTATGTGAGTTTTGTGGAGGTCCTCACCAAGGATTTGAGTGTCAATCCGGAAACACGTTTATCTATGAACAGTTTCCGATGATGCTCAGAATTTTGGTCATGACCAATATCCATACGATTCACCAAATCTGTCACAACAATCATTTTGTTGTGATTACTGTGGAGGTCCACATTTCAGTTCGGATTGTCAAACAGGGGATCCATTTCCTTGTAACAATTACGACTATCCATATCAAGACCACCCTCCACAGTACGATATGATTCAAGCAACTCCTCAATACCCGCAAGACCTTCGTCTAGAGAATCTTGAGAAATTAAAAGAACTTAAGGAGGAGTTGGCTAATATTTCGCTTCGCCATGTTCAAAGTTCTTCTTGTGCATGTGGGGGTCCTCATGATGATTTTCAATGTCAACCGTATTATAAACCTGAACATTGTTCTAGTTCTGATACATCCAGTTTTGACACATCCACACCCCCACAATTTCCAATCATTCAATATTCCCGTGGGAAATCCATGGAAGAATTACTTGTAGAAGAACGAGCTGCTAGAAACAAAAAGACCATGGAAGAATTACTTGTCGAGGAACAAGCAGCTATAATACGTGCCAAATTTCGTAAAGCTGCTCTTCTCGATTATGATGATGATATTGATAATGAAGATACCCTTGATATTCTTCAATTTTATAAGGGTTCGTCAGATTCATCAATTGTGATTCCTTCCATGGAAAATCAGGGAGAAAATAATGTGACGGAGAAATTACTAGCAGAAGATCAAATGGAACTCATACAATCCATCAATACTAGCTCCTCTCAACTCCCTCAGTCTACTGTTATCACACCCGAAGTTCACACTTACTCTCTGAACATGGGGGATGAGCATCTTGACGCTGTTCCTGAAAAGGAATCGGACGAATTCATAAAGTCTAGTGTTGAGAACCTTGTCCCAATCCCAAGAGAGTCACAGGGAACTTTTAATCATGTGTGTGATTTACCTTCCCCTCTTGAGTGTCCTAAAGATCAATTTGAGACTTTCTTCGATTTTAGCGAAGATTGTGCATCTTATGGAGACATCGAGTATGTTGAGGCATCAGTTCCACATTCTGATGCTGAGCATCTTCTTGAGGAGTCCGCCGATGAACTCACTCACATCAATCCACTTCCAACAGGAAGTGACGATGATCTCTTTGACTTTGAAGCCGATCTAGAAGAAATTGAAAGTCTCTTATATCATGATCCGTCACTCACTTCTGATCCCAACAGTCCAATTGAGAATGTTGATCACTTTGTTTCCGAAGCATTCAAAACTACTCTCACTAATCCTTTGTTTGAATTTGACTCTGAATTCACTTTGATTTCTGATAATCCAATCTTTGGTACTCAGTACGAGGATAGTGATGAGTCTACACCGGAACATGAGTTCACTGATTCACATCTTGTGTTTGATTCTTATTTCGAGGAGTTCTCCGGTGAACTCACTCATATCATATCTCCACCGGAGTATGATAACTTCCATTTTGATCGTGACACAACCGGGATATGTCTTGATCACGTAAGCTGAATTGATGAGGTTCATAATATAGAAATTATGGATTCTCCTGTGGGTGATGACGAGTTAATCATGATTTTCATCATGGTTTTCTTCCTCTTTTTCACCTATCCCGTGACGTCCTCTCTTCTTCACTCCTTCGGGAATGAAGACACTATATTTGATTCCGGCATTTCCATATATCATTCTTTTGAGTCGGGTACTTATCTCATCGGTGTGGAACTTTCACGTGCTTCAAATGTTTGTCCAAACATCTTGAATGAAAGTCCGATGGAGATTGTTTCTTCCACATCATGCTTCCCCAAGAACCAATAAATTCGGGGTCGAGTCAAGCTAGCGACTCGGTAAACAAAAACAGTAGCATGCATATGGGGTTTTCACCCTAAGTGTGGGGGAGTGCCCCTGCTGTGTTACTATGTATATATATATATATATATATATATATATATATATATATATATATATATATATATATATATATATATATATATATATATATATATATATATATATAAAACAAAGTGAAAAAAAATAGTGTTTCCACATTTAGCTTGTAATGTTGCCCTTTTACATTCAAAGAGTCGGCATAATAGCCGGGACTTTGAATATTGAGGACAATATTCAATTCTAAGTGTGGGGGGGGGGGGGGGGGGGTGGAATTCTAGCGAATTTTATCACATTTTACCTTCTAGTACCCCTGTTTTTGGCAAAAATTTTAAAATATTTTCACTTAAGTTCAAAATTTTTTGTGGTTATCAGTCCGCCATGTCTAAACGACAAAAGGACTGGCTAATCCAGGATCAAACGGCTCTTAGTAAAGATATATCAAATCCGTTGATGGCTAACAATTTGCCCAAATTTGTATGGTATTCAACTCTCCATATCCTAAAAAGTGAAAGAGTTGGCTATCCCGCAAGATTATGGCTTGTGGAAAAGGCAGTGGAAAACCATAATTGGTAATCAGCTCACCAAGATGTTGACTATGACCATCAAGAGTTGGCTAGTCCAGAAGCAAACGGCTTCTGATAAAGACAAATCAAATCCGTTTACAGCTGGTGGTTTGCTCAAAATCACATGGTTATCGGTGTACCATGGTTCTTACTTGAACTGAAACATTTGGCTACTCCAGAAGTGATGGCTTTTGGTAAAGAGATTAAAATCCATTAAATTTTCAAAACAGTTTATTGCTAGGGACTAGCAATAGTTTAGTGTGGGGGATTGATGAGTGCTCAAACACTCATCATTTTTGGTAAAATCTGAACTGCAAAACATGCAAAAACACTCAAAAAGGCATCAAAATACTGAAAATATTCCAAAATTGTGTTTTATGTGTTTTAAATGCAAAATAAGTAAAAACAGTTGAAAAACGATCAAAGTTTGCATAATTGGCAGTTTCAGTCCCCCAACTTTCAAAAATTAGCAAAAATAGTCCCTGAGCACTTATTTTAAAAGAAAAGTCACCAAAGGTCCTTGAAACCATAAATTGTCATATTTAGTCCTTTGGTGAAAAAAAATTCTAAAAGTTTTGAGAATTTATAATTTTGGTCCTTAGAGTTTCAGAAATTGACAGAATTGGTCCTTGGTGAAATATTTTTGGATAAAAAGTCACTTTTGATCCCTGGAAAGTCACAAGTGTCACTTTTGGTCCTTGGAATGAAAGTTTGGTGAAATTGCAAGTTTAGTCCCTGGATTTTGAAACTTGTCAGATTTGGTCCCCGGATGTTTAAAAATGGAGATTTAACTTTTATGGTCCATGGATTATTGGAGTTTGGCAAGATAAGACCTTGTCAGTACTTTGGGAATATTACAAAATCAGTCCCTTGAATTTCAAATTTTACACATATGATCCTTGTGATTCCTAAGCTTAATAAATAACTAAACCAACAAATAAACCCAATCCACAACCTGATCCACTAATATCCCAGCCCAACTCCTTACCCAGGCCCAAACCCCACACCCTTTTAATATTACTCCCCGTTTGACCTCAGTCAACACCCCAACTATTTCCACTATTCACCCTTCCCCTTCCCCCCTTTTTTCTGCTATCCTGTCTCCCCCCTCCTCACCTTTCCACCAACACTTCCAAACTTCATTAATACCTTCCACCAACCCAACCTCCCCCCTCCACATTTATTACACCCAGCTACCTCACCTAAACCACTAAAACGTCCAATTTCCACTTTCCCGCCAAAACGAAATTCAAGGGTTGAGATCAATGGAGCTCATCCAACGGTTCACAAGCAAGTGGGAAAGTGAGAGTATCACCCCAGGGCCTTTATAAGTCAAAGAAAGAGAAAGAAGGAACCAAGTAGTTAGTGTAGTATAGATTATTAGCATAATTAGTTGTCGTTTTTTTTAAGCTTTATCAATTCAGTGTAATTCCCAGTTTAAAAACATTGTACTAATCTTTTTAGTGTATTTTTAAACTAAATTGAAGCATCAATTCTAGTTTCCAAGTTCAGTTACAGTTTATGTCATATTTCATGTTAAAGTCTAAATTTACTCTTAGCATATTAAAAGTTGTTGTTGTAGGAATCTATAAGCTCATATAAGCCCATAATAAGCTTTTCTAAGTTTTGAAATCAGTTTAAATTAGTTTAAGCTTTAAATAGAAAAAATTACTAAAAAAGTAAATAAATAAGTGTAAAAGCTAAAAATCCACAGAGGTGCTGAAAAGAAAACTTGAATCAAGGTGATTCGTGGATGGACATGGTTTAGTAGCCTGTTTGGAGGCTTTAGGTTATGGTTTGGTACTTGGAAACCTTAGTTTCACTTGAATCCATTTTGTAAGTTTATTTCCTTTTTTTGTAGTTTATTGTTCATTTGCTCAATTGTGTGTTTCTTTGATAATCATTGCTTATTTAGTATATGTGAGTTGAATTCTGGACATTGTATGTTTATCTATTTAATAAAGGTCTGTATTGCTCATTATTTACATTCCACTGCCATCTTAGCATATTTGTGATTCTCGGGTTATTATTGTTAAATGTGGTGTTCATTTGTTCAAATTCAGCTTACTTATCATATTATGTCCTTAAAAACCAGTCTTATGGCTTAAAACATTGCTATGCTTTCGAAAGCTCCATACAAGCATCTGTAACGGAGTGTTTGGATTAGCACTGTACTATGTGTTCTTGTTGTTGTTTTATTGTTGTTTTGGTATAGATAGACTGCATTAGGTATAGTTAGGTCAAGAAAAACTTAAAAAAACAAGTTTCAATTGCAAAAAGTCAAAATCACTTTCACAATCCTTGATTTCATTCACTGATAGGTTAGTTGTTGCATAATCACATCAAATGCTTTCATAAGTTGTTTAGGTAGCTTTTTTCAGCCATAATATAGCTTATTACTTCAATCTCAGTCATTAGGAATCAATTAAACTTCATCAAAGTCAAATTTCAAGTTATTTTAAAAAGTCAAAATTCAACCTTTCTCAGAAAAGTCAAAAATTGCAAGATTTGTTTAGAATTTTGTATTGGGATTTAGCCCTTGTGTTTTTTTTATGTTGTAGAATGCCAGCTTAGCTTTAGAATTCCATAGATTGCTTATTTTTCAGAATTTTTTTTTATTGGCTTATTGGTGCTCAAAGTACCCTACAGGGCAAGGGTATGCCCTGCACACAGACCCTCAGTCCAATGCACCATCTTCAATGGCATCCCCTGGCTTCCATAGTGGGCCCCACACCTTGAACTTTGGCCTATTGGAAAGCTAATAAGCCAAACTTCAAGGTCCTTGGCTTATTTTCTAGGTTAGACCTCATTTACTTAGGCTGCTAGGTCCCTTTTATTTATCCCATTCTGAGTGTATGATGAGTCATCAGCACAACATGCCCAACTTCCAAGCCCTCCCCTGCCTTCAGTAGTGGGACCCATTGCTTGCTTATTGGCATTTTAGAGAGTCCTCCTAGCTGTATTTCAGATTTGATCTTTAGTTTGGGCTTCCACCTTCTCCTGTGGGCCCCACAGGCCTGCAAAAGTGGCCCAATTGGCCTGTTTGGCATTCAGGTTTTGGCATAAGTGCTTATTGGCTTATGTTGGCTTATTTCTTGTACTTCTTTGTTTCATTTGGCTTAATTCAAGTTTCTCAATAACTGTTGTAGCTTAGTTGTCCTTGTGGCTTCATTTGGTAGCTTTTCCAAATCTCAAAAAATTCTAATACAGTAAAACCTCTATAAATTAATAGTGTTGGGACCGAGATATTTTGTTAATTTAGCGAGATATTATTATATCGATAAATTAATAATTTATTAATTTAAAGAGATTTTACATATGGCCTTTACATTTTCAAATGTAATATACTAGTTGTAATTATGTATACTTGTTAGAGATGAAAAATAAATTTGAAAAACAAGTTTCAATTAAAATTTTATGAATTCATATTCACACTTTATGCAAATAAAAACACATTTTATTTCAGTACGAGAAGACAACACACCAACACTTTAGTACAATAAAGAGATTTGAGATAAACTCAATATGGATTTGAAGTTCAACAAAAAATAACAAGTGACAATGTGTTCATTTTTTACTTATCAATCTTAGGATTTTTAACTATATCACTATATCTCTCTCTCTAACACACACACACACATATATACATATATATGGAATTTTTAGTAATTATTAATTTATAGTTTCGTTGGGACTAATATATATACAATGGGGTTTCAAAAAAATTATTATCTCATTATTTTATCGATTGGGGTCCAAATTTGTACTGGTCCCAAGTTGAGACTGGACAAATTATTAATTTTATCGAGGTTATTAATTTATCGAGTATTAATTTATAGAGGTTTTACTGTAACTATAAAGCCCAAGCTGATAAGCATTTGGGTTTCCTTTTGCTTATTTATAAGCTTTCAGCCTAAGTTCTTTTTTTTAAAGTTTATTATTTTAAGTATTTAAACAATTTTGTAAAAGAAAATTTCAAAAAAGTCAAATTTCATAGAAGTGATAGCTTCTATTTACGTTTTTTAGCTTATTTTTAGCTTTTTCAAAAAGCAAATCTCATTTTTATAATTTTCCTAGGTTCCTGATATAATAAAATAATTTTAGTAATTTTTCCATATTTTTCTCTTTTCATTTAGTATTTTTTATAATTTAGTTTAGTTTTTATTAATTAATAATTAGTTTTTAATTAGTAATAATTATTTAAAAAGTCTTAAAAATATATTTTCTATTTTAAAATTAGTTTTATATTACTTTAGATTTTTCTAAGTTTTAATTTTATTTTTCTAGGCTTATTTTATATTTTCTTATTGTTTAGTGTATTTTTAAATAGTTTAAATTAGTTTATAATTAATAATAATTGTTTAAAAAGTCTTAAAAATATATTTTCAGTTTTAAAATTAGTTTTATATTATTTTAGATTTTTCCAAATTTGAATTTCATTTTTCTAGGTTACTTTCCTAATTATTTGTATTTTAGGGTATTTTAAATAATTAAAAGTAATTAATAAATAGTAATTAATTAATAATAATTAGATAAATAGTGTACTAATTATATTTTTAGTTTTAAAATAAGTTTTATAATATTTTAGATTTTTCTAAGTCTTAACTTTATTTTTCAAGGTTTATTTTACATTTTCTTATTATTTAGTGTATTATTGAATAGATTAAATTAGTAATTAATTATTAATAATTAATTAAATAGTGTGAAAATTATTTTTTCTTTTTATAAAAATTTTCTTTTATCATTAGGATTATAAAAATGTAATTTTCATATTTGTAAGTATTTTATTTTTATAAAACTCGCATTTTATTTTGAACGTTCACGTAACTTTAAACTGAACGTACGCGTTTTTAAGTTTTAAACGCTTTTGGATTTTCTAAATTTACAGTCTTGTTAATATAGCTTATTTAAGCTATTTCCTTGTATAAATCAGTAGTATAATCAATCACAACCCCTTTCTGTCCATATTCCCCCGATTACAAACCCGTTTGAATATAATCCACACCTCGTCGGGACTTAACGACCTGGTGATACCCTATATTACCCGGAAGCATTGGTCTAGGTAGTTTGACTATATTGACCACACCTGTGGTTGACTTTAGTTGACTGCTTTTGAGCCAATCAATTACCATCATCAGCAGCATTTGAAGAAGGTATATCACCAGTGGCATCACCCTCACCTGCATCATCATTACCATGTGGCAACATAGCAGCTAACAGAGGATGATGTTCCCCATCATAATTTGTTTTCATAGAAGCAAACAATTTAGCACTAAGACCCCTTATGGGGATATGGACTCTGTCTTTGGTTGTTATGCCTAAAATCATTTGAAGAAACCTAGGGTACATGAAAAACTTATGCTTTTTCTTCTCAATATTTTCTAGCATATTATCAAAAATAAACTTTGAAAAATTATAAGTTAAACCCTTTGAAAGACAGACAATACCACAACCCAATTGGGTAGAGAATTGATCCCAGCCACCAGACTTATTGCTGATACATTGGAGCAGTGTGTGCACCAAGAACCTCCACTTAGGACAAAACTGATTCTTTAGCTACTTACTTGTGTCAATGCTTTGATAACCAGCTTCCCGTAACCCAGCAAGTATCACTTCAGTGTTGGAGTGATGGACACCATTCTCATCATCCAAACAAAGCTGTGTCCTAATCAAAGATTCAGTCACCACATACTCAGTTCCATCAATAGTGGCTACAATCTCTGTGTCAGACCTTTTTGTAGCAGATGCCCAAAATTGTTTCACCATTGATTCATATATCACATTTGGAGAATGTGTTAGAGCATAATGAATCTTGGAACGTTGCAAAAACTCCACCATAGGATCATACAGTTCATGATCTTTTGTCTAACTCAGAAAGGCAACCTTGTTATGATCTTTCTTGAATTGAAGTGATTCCATTCGAAGGATTTGTGAGAAACGGTTATGAATTAAGAAAATGGGAAATGGGTTTAAATTGGTTGATGAGGGAATGAGTTATTTTGGGCGAAGATATGTGAAATAGGTTATAAATGGAAGTTACCCAATCATGGTCAAGAATATCGGAACAAACCGTTGACCACATCTGACGTGTAAAGTAACTCCATCTAATTTCAAAATTAACCCTTCAGCAGCAATGATGGTCAATCTGCTGATCAAAAGTCAATCAGCAGAATTAACTCAAGAGTAAAAATATCTTCAGTAAATATCTTGAGATTTACTGTGCCACCCAACTCGCATTAATTACCATCAAGCCTTGACTCCGCCTATAAAATAATCCCGAATCACCCTTTACAGATATCAATTACCCCAATTATCATCAAAACCCTAATTTCTCAATAATAGCCCAATTATCCACCAAAAACATGTCTTCCAAACCATAAATCATAGATCTAACCTCCTCCACCTCATCATCATCGTCATCAAGTGATGGTTAGAGCGATTACTTTCCACTTAGTGCTCAACCATGGAAGAATCATGATGTGAAACCCCTAGTCCCTCACCATCAGAAGACCCTGCAAACGTTCTTGCGGATTTGGATGATTCAGATGCTGAAAGGGAACGAGAGAAAAGGTGGAATGCTCTGGAGAGAGGTGAACCAAGTCAAGCCCCCATTCCTGCTAAAAGACAGTATGTCTCTCCTTTTTTTTTACCTCTGATGAGGAATCTTCGGAGGATGAAGATGAAGATCCATTATTTATTCCTCCTTCCAAACCAGAGAGATACCAACCAAGGCCAAAGAAGTTTAACCCTTCACTTCCAAAATCACGAGAAGTGGTGATTGGTCTTCCTGCTCCAGGATCTGGTGCTTCATACCATGGACGCAGGGGAAAGGGCAAGGAGGTAGAGGTGATGGGTAAGGGAAAAAGGAAGGTGGAGTAATGTTGCCAGGGACCAAAGATATAAAACTAGGTTCTTGGGCATCATCGTCGTTTTCATCAATCCATCCTTTCCATTTTCATCTTCAGCTTCTTCATCGTCCTGGTCATTCTTATCCACCAGCTTTTGTAATAGATGATAGGAGCTAGAATAAGTTTGGTAGACTCAGTATAGGGATGGTCTTGTATTTCATTTGAATTTGATTGTAAGCAGTAAATTGTTTCTTGAATGAATGAACAACTTTTCTGAATTAGCTTCACTTGAACTTTACTTCAGTAGAATTAATGAGTATCATTTGTATTACTCTTCAGTAGAAACAATCTTTAAGCTTACATGACCACTTTCCCATTGAAACAATCTTGGTGAACTTCAACTTAAGATCAGCAACTACTCATAAGGACATTCTGCAAAACAGACACAAAGTAGCAAAAACAAACCAAACCACAACTTAGAAGAACATTAGTTGGTTAGTGTTAGAAAACAAAGACATAAACAAAATTATACAAATAATATACAAATTTTACAACTACAATCCTCCTCTGAGGCTTATGCCTCCCCTCAAACTTTGCAGTTAAGGGTTAAGCATCCCAATATGGAAAACTAAGTGTTGAAACCTAGGTCCATCAAAAGCTTTAGTCAACAAATCTGCCACATTATCATCTGTGTGAATCTTGACCACTTTAATCAAATGTTTTTCATATGCATCTGTTATAAAGTGGTGCCTAATCTCAATATGCTTAGTTCTATTATGAAAAACTGGATTTTTAACTATGCATATGGTACTTTGATTATCAATAAAGATTGTGGTGTTCATTAAATTAAACCCATAATCCAGCAATTGATTATGTATCCAGAGAACCTGTCTACAACAATTGGCAGCAGCAACATACTCTGCTTCAGTAGTTGAGGTAGCAACAATAGTTTGTTTCTTGCATTGCCAAGAAATCAATCTTCTTCCAAGGAATTGGCAACCTCCAGTTGTGGATCTCCTATCCATATTTGCACCAGCATAATCACTATCACTATAGGCTTCCAACCTAAAAGGAGACTCTCTTGGGTACCAACGACCTAAATTGGGTTGGCCTTTGAGGTACTTGAAGATCTTTTTGACTGCATTCAAGTGGGAAGTAAGTGGAGTGAACTGGTTTCTAGAACAAGCACTCATCGCAAATGTAATGTCAGATCTTGAAGCTGTCAAATACATCAATGAACCAATCATGGATCTGTATAAATGAACATTCACAGGAAGATCTGGTTCAAGATTGTTCTTTGGTTTTGGAGCTTCATAAGGTGTAGTGGCAGTTCTGACATTTTCCATATCAAATTTCTTCAACATGTCTTTCACATATTTATCATGACTGATAAATATACTATCAGGTTTCTGCTGAACTTGTAAACCCAAAAAGAAAGTAAGCTCTCCCATAGCACTCGTCTGAAACTCTCCCTTCATCAATTCCTCAAACTCCCTACACCATTCTTCTTTAGTGGATCCAAAGATGATGTCATCCACATACACCTGCACAAGAATGATATCCCTGGAATTTTTCTTTAGGAAGAGTGTTTTGTCAATGGCACCTCTTCTGTAACCATGCTTCAGCAGAAATGCAGAAAGCCTAGCATACCAAGCTCTTGGTGCCTGATGTAGTCCATAGAGAGCTTTTACTACCTTGTATACATGATTTTGGATGGTTTGGGTCTTCAAAACCTTTGGGTTGAGTTACATAAACCTCCTCTTCAATTTCACCATATAGAAAGCACCTTTCACATCCATCTGATATACCATGAACCCCATATAAGATGCATAGGCCAAGAAGATTCTAATGGCCTCAACTCTAGCAACTGGTGCAAAAACTTCATCATAATCTATTCCTTCCTCCTGCCTGAACCCCTGAGCCACTAATCTGGCTTTGTTTTTCACCACAATACCCCTTGCATCTCTTTTGTTCTTCAAGATCCATTTTGTCTCAATTGCAATTTTCCCATCAGGTAGTGGTACCACTATCCAAACCTGCTGATTCTTAAATTGTAGCATCTCTTCTTGCATTGCTTCAAGCCAACTTGAATTAGCAAGAGCTTGAGAAACACTGGTAGGCTCCATTTGAGAAAGAAAGCAGGCAAACAAACAATGCTGAAAGTCTGTATGATTGTCCCTTTTGTTAATTTGAGACATAGGAAATAAAAGCAACTTCACCATACTTAGTACTTTTCACAGTACTTCTAGTTCTAACAGGTGCTTTTGGATCTCCAATAATCTTGGATTGAGGATGAGCAATGTTAATCCTTTTTGTTGCAATGGGGTTGACATCAATTGTGGTGTCAAGATTGTTCACTGTGGGTCCAAATTCACTGTCATAGGAAGAGGAGGTGAAGATACCAGCTTTGGGTTGGTGATGACCAAGATCAGAAGGACTTGGAAATCTTGTATATGGTTTTCCAAAGTCTGTGGACACACTAATGGAGATTGGAGATTGTGCAGCAGGACTTTCAGCAGATTTGATAATGTCAGAAGAAACAGGAGATCAGTAGAACTGTCAGCAGAATCCTGGTTTCCACTGACTGCTTGTGCTGATTGTCTGAGTAGTGCCTCAGTCTCTCTTGCAAACTCCATACCAAGCCTCTTAGCTTCTTGAGTGGCTTCATACTCTTGCTTTTTGAGTCTAGCAAGGTCCTCTGCATAGTGTGACTCATCTTCATTCTCATCAGAAGTTTCTTTAGAATTATCACCTGCAAATGAATTAGGAGGAAAAGAAGGTACAACAATGGTTTGTTCATCTTGCTCAGATTCACTATCTGAGTCATCATCCAGGGTACCTGCATTGTTAGTGGGAGACTCTTGTGTACCTGCAGATTGGTTAGTAACATATCTAGTATAGCCCAAGTGATCAGTTAAGTAATCCAGGTCAAAATACCAAACATGACCTTGTCCTTGAACATTAGGCTTATCTTCTAGGAATCTCAGGTCAAGAGTCTCCACAATCTTTTTAGCATTTAAATTGTAAACCCTATAAGCCTTACTATGAGCTAAATAACCCACAATATACCCCTCATCAGCTTTACTATCAAATTTTCCCAGTGAATCACTAGTGTTCAAAATGGTTACTTGACAACCAAAAGGTTTGAGGTAATGAATATCAGGAACTTTCCCAGTGAGAAGTTCATAAGGTGTCTTGAAATAAGGTCTAGTGATGGATACCATGTTCAAAACATAACAAGCAGTGCTTACTGCTTCAGTCCAGAACATAGTGGGTAATTTAGAGTCAGCAAGCATGGATCTTGCTGCCTCTATTAAGGTCCTATTCTTTCTTTCAGCAACCCCATTTTGTTGTGGGGTTCTTGGATTGCTATAGTCCCTTTTTATCCCTTTAGATTGACAAAGTTCTATTAATACAACATTCTTGAACTCTGTCCCATTATCACACCTAATACCTTTAACCTTTTTTGTCTAGCTCGTTTTCAATAAGGGTAATGAAATGTTTTAAAATTGGAGATGTTTCATCTTTAGTTTTCAAAAAGAATACCCAACAAAACCTGCTATAGTAATTAGTGATTACCAGGCAGAAGTACTTATGATCAATACTTCTGATTTGAGTTGGACCAAATAGATCCATGTGTAGCAACTGAAGAGGTTCTGAGATATTGCTCATAGCTGTAATGACTTTGTATGAGGCTCTGTGTTGCTTTCCTTTGTTACAGGCAACAAAATTATGTTCATTTGTGAAGACTTTTGAAGGAAGTCCATGAACAAGACCCAGTTTAGAAAGCTTGTTGATGGTCTTGAAATTCACATGAGCCATTCTTCTATGCCATCTTGTAGACTCATCCAGGGTTGCTTTAGTCACCAAACATGTTAGATCACCTTCAGGTTGGATATCATTCAAATTGAATGTGTGCAAATTATTGTTTCTTGGAACTCTTAGCAGAATGGTTGTATCTTCTGGAAGTTTGAAGTCTTTAGAGAGCACAAGACATTTATCCTCAGAGAAGAAGACTTTATTCTTGGTGTCAATGACTCCTCCCAAACCAACCAGTCAACCGGGTGCAGTTGATAGGCCCACCTGGGAGAAAAAGTCAAGTATCAAAATCCGTGGAAGTACAGGGAAATCCCCAGGTCGTTAAGTCCCAACGAGATTGAAATTGTATTTTAAATGTTTTGTGGGAATGAGTGGTACTGAGGACAGTAACCAATAAAGATTTGGAATTGATTATTCTACTGATTACTTGGTATTTGAATAACTGAAACAATATTAACAATTACAGAAACACATATATGATTACACGTACACAAATTAGAAATCAGATTTGATTACAGACAGAAGAAAAGGTGAGTTTTAAACAATTTAAAACTACAGGGGGTGCAAATGAAAATTTTACAAACTTAATATTAAAAGAAAATTAAATTAAAAAGAAAATTATTTTTTGATTATTTTATTATTTAATATTAATTATTTAAATAAAAACTATTTAATTATTTAATTTAAAACTATTTAACTTATACTAAAAAGATTTATATTACAAATTTAAACTAGAAAATTGCGAAATTAATTTCTAAAAGTATAAAATGATTTAAAATAAATTTAGAAACTAAAAATACCTATTTTTGTCTTTTTGTGGATTTTCTATTAATTAAATACTAATAATTTTAATTAAACTATTTAAACTAATTTAAATTACTAATAATACTACAAATGACTTAGAAAATTATAGAAAAATTTATAAATCTAATTAACCATCACAGGAATCCTAAAAAATTATAAAAAATATATTTAGACTATTTTACTAATTATTTACTTATTTATTAATTAAAATCTAATTTAACTAAATTAATTTAGAAAATTAGAAAATGAATAGTAATAATTAAGAAACTATTTTCTAAAAATGTTTAATGATTTATAAAACCTAGACAAAAAATAAAAAGGTACTGTTGTTAATTAAAAATTAATAAAACTATTTAATATACTAATATTACTTAATTATTAATTAAACTAATATTAATTCTAATAATTACTAAATTGAAAGAGAAAAATCTAGAAAACTTACTGAAAATACTTTAAGATGAAAGAAAATTAAGAAAAATATAAAAATGATGAAGTGCTTAATAATAAGCTGAAAAGAAAAATTAAAAAGATAAATCCAATTAAATAGAAGCTCTCACTAATTTTAAAGTTGGTTTTTGTTGATTTTTCTTTTTGACAACTGATTATAAGCTAAAAATAAACAACTTTTGTTAAAAGACTTGTGTTGTAGCTTGTTAATAAGCTGTGTGCACCCCCTTGTGCTTAACAGTTGAACATTTAGCTTATTAGGACTTATGGATATTTGAAAAAGCTATGAAATGAACAAATAAGCCAAGACAGATGGATATCAACTTGAAATAAGCCGAAAAGCACAAATAAGCACACTGAATAAGCTATGACAACCAAATAAGCACTTAAGGTATAAACTGAGTATCACATAGGCCAAATGGCCTAACTGTCAGGCCTTGTGGGGTCCACAGGCTTGATTGGAAGCCCAAACTGAATAAAGATCTAATAAGCTGAGCTTATTGGCTTTTCAAAAAGCCAAGAAACAGGCTCTGGGTCCCACAGATGAACACAGAAGAGGGCTTGGAATATAGGCTCAAACACTGAGTCACTCAGTGTATACAAGGAAATGATCAAACTAAAAGCTACTTGCAGCCCTACCAAATAAGCCAGGGAATAGCAAATAAGCTCAAAACCTTAAAGATGGGCTTATGGGGTTTCCAAAAAGCCAATAAGCTAAGGGTGGGGCCCACTAGTAAACTAGCTATGGTCTTGGGAATATTGGTGATCAATACTGAGTACTCAGTATGTATTTATGAAATAAGCCAATTTCAAGGCCAAAATAAGCTATGCTACAGGGAACTGAGATCCAATTTTATTGAGAATCTATAATGATAAGCTGACAAGCTTTCCAAAAAGCTAAGAAACAAGGTCTAACAATTTGATTTGTACCCTGGAGGGGGGTTTGAAATTTTGACCAATCTTACAAAGTGCCCTGGTGCAAAAAGGAACTTGCCCTGTAGGCTTAAATAAGCTCTTGCACAAGCTTAAATAAAATTTACAAAAATAAGCTGACTATGGGATTTGAAAGGTGAACTGAGAGATTATAACTTGTGAAAAGCTCAGGGTCCCAATCCAATCTCAAAAATCAAAACAATTCTTCACATTTTTGGTTTTCTGAAAACACTATGAATTTTGACTTTTTGATTTTTACTTTCAGTTGACCAAATTGAACTTGAATCTTGATTTTATGACTGATACTGGTTTAATAAGCTATATTAAAGCTAAATTAAGCTACACCACTCACTTGTGAATGGAAATGGGGCATAAGCCACTCTTTAACCAACACAGAGGGTTAATTAAGCCTATGTCTAAGTGATTTTGACTTTTTGATGAACAATACTTGGTTTTTATGCTTCTGATGTTCTAATGATATCTAAGGAAACATGCATAAACCACAAACAATAACTAGGACACAGAGAACAAGGGTGAAATCCACTGATCCAAACACACCTACTAGAGACAGATTGTAATGAAATATGATCAAAAAGATTCCAAAGCTCAATTAAATGATTAATAATACCCTAATAAGCTACAAGTAAGCAAAATAAGCAATTATATAACACTGTTACACTATAAGATTGGAATGAGAGATTTAGGCTTAGAAATGCCTTCCAAGCTTGCTTCCAAGGACCCAGAACCACATAACTATTACCTAATGAACCTCCACAGGTTCTCTAACCCAGTGCCATCCAAAAGCTACCCTGCTCCAGCTTCTTGATCATCATGATTATGATTTTTGATTTTTTCTTTATTTTTCTTATTTTTTTGTATTTTTTTCTTTAATAACTAACACTGAGTTTTACGGTTTCTAATAGCTTACATAAGCTATATGAGGAGCTTATATGAGCTTATGAGTGCATATTATCAACTAGAAACAACGATTAAGCTTATTGAGAATTTTCAAATAAAAGTAAAATTGAATATACTGAAACAGATACTGAAACTTGAATTTGATTATTAGAAAAGGTTATGATTACACTGAAAAACTTAGTACAATGCTTAAAAGCTAAATATTACACTAGAATTTGAAAACATGATTAAACGACATACATGAAACTAAATTATGCTACTACTATTTCCTTGATGCCTTTCTTCTCTCTTTTATAGCCATTTTGAGACCCCCACATGCTTCTGAATCTTTCCCATCATCAATCTTAGCCGTTGGATGAGTCAAATGCATCCTAGCCGTTTAAACGGCTTTTAGCGCCAAAATGGGAACAGAGCAATTGGATGCTTTGCGTGTAATGGGGGAGGGAGCATTAATTATGGCTTGTTTTGTTAGGTATTAGTGGTGGAGTGGGCGGTGGGAAGTGATGGGAAAGTGGTGGTGGTTTTGCAGGGTGGTATTTGGAGTGGAGGGTGGTTTTGTGGTGTGAGGGTGGTGGTTTTGACCTGGGGTTTGACCCAGGGTCAAACGTTGACCCCGTAATATTAAGGTTGGGTGGTTGGGCTGGGTGATTGGGCCAAGGGTTGGGCTTGGAAGGGTGTTGGGTTTGTAGCTTGGATTGGATTTGGTTTTGGGGTTTATTAGTTATAAGGGATCCGTTTGGTTTGTAGTTTGGTTTAGCCCAAGGACCAAAGTTGTAAATTCTGGATTTTTTAGGGACCTGATGTGACAACATTCCAAAGTTACAATAAGGACCATTCTTGCCAACTTATAATTTCCAATGGTCCTTTGATGCATTTTTCCAATTTTGAATTTCTAGGGACCAAATCTGCCAACTTTGAAACTTGAGAGACCAAATATGTAATTTCTCCAAACTTTATACCCAAGGATCATTCCTGCCAAAGATGAGTAGTACAAGGACAAAAATTGATTTTCTTAAAGTTTTTTACATCCTAGGGACCATTTTTGTCAATTTTGCAAAGTTCAGGGACTAAACTTGTAATTTTATGAAACTTCACACCAAAGGATTAAATATGTTTATTTGTGATTCCAAAAGGACCTTTGGTGACTTTTTCATGTTTTTGAATAACCAGGGACTAGATTTGACAAGTTTTGAAAGTTGAGGGACTGAAACTACCAATTATGCAAACTTTGTTCATATTTCATCTGTTTTTGATCATTTTGCATCGGAAACATATAAAACACAATTCTGGGATATTTTTAGTATTTTGATGCATATGAGTGTTTTTGGATGTTTTGGCAGTCCAGATGAGGTAAAAATGATGAGTATTTACACACTCATCAGTCACATATTTGTGTCTAGGGGTGTAAACGAGACGAGAAAACTCGCGAGCTACTCGGGATTGACTTGTAAACTACTCAAAATCGACTCGATGTAAACGAGTCGAGCTTGAGTTCGAGCTACTCGAGTATATTTTCGAGTCGAGCTCGAGCTCGAAAATACTCTACTCGTGAAGCTCGCGAGCCTTAACGAGCTTCAACTAAATTAAACTTTACCCTTTTATATACATATATTTACTTAATTTTCATACAAATCGAGTAGAGCCGAGCTTGATATGTCGAGTATGCATCAAGTTCGAACCTTGAATATGAAAATAATCTAGCTCGAGTCGAGCTTCGAGCTCGAGTCGAGCTTCGAGCTCGAGTTTTATATAACGAGTCGAGCTCGAGCTCGAAATATAAAGCTCGATCGAGTTCGAGTCAAGTTTTATGCTCGAGTTTTAGTATTCGAGTCGAGCTCGAGCTTGGCAGTACTCGGCTCGACTCGACTCATTTACACCCCTATTTGTGACACTGAGAACAAGTTGAAATGTTGCAGTTCCTTCACATAGTATACATTCTCAAAATCCAACAAAGGTGTTCTGATGGTGCCTTTCCCAGTGATTCTACCATCTCCTCCACCAAAAGTCACATTGCCTCCTCCTTCTATAGGTACCAAATCATGCATCTTATCCTTGTTACCTGACATGCTCCTGGAACAACCACTATCAACTATTCCTAATTCTTTACTTTTCAGAGGATGATCTTATAACAACAACAAAAATATATACAAATGTTAGTACACATTGGAGACTCAAGTCATTGCTGACTTGAGCCTGCCTTGTGGATCATAAGAATTAGGCCATGGAGATACATAAGATCGACCATTGTTCTTGGGCCTTCTTTGAAAATTAGGTCCCTTCTTGGTCCAAGAACAACCTGCTGAGGGCTTCACAGCAGTATCCCAATATCCTCCACCAACATACATTGAGTCAAAATATCTAGGCCAATAACCATTTTGAAAATAAGAACTAGTTGGTCTCACATATGGTCTAGCAGCAGATCTTCTCCAAGGAGAAGGTTTATCAGCAGAATTGTTCTTGCTGGTTTTATGAGTTGCTTGTGGAACAAAAGATGGTATATCATTAACATTTTTCCACATTGGTCTAGGTTTCTTTTGACTAGGACATATACCCATTCTTTGCTCATGAAAATTACAATTCTTAATCAAATGAAATTTACTTCCACACACAAAACATTTCTTCTTTTTAGAAGATTTATTCAAAGTGAAAGATGTTCCATTACATGCAAAAGCATTCAAACCATAGACATTAATAGAATTGTTTTTTTTACAGAATTAAAAACATTGTTTTGTAAAGAATTAAATGACAAGTCTTTAGAAGAAACTGTCTTGGAATCAGCAGTAACTCTAACAGGCTTGTGGGGAGTCTTGGGTGTTGTCTTGGGAAGGTCTGACTTTTCACTTGAATCACAACTGGTATATGTAGTAGACCCTTGGTCAGAGGACTTGTCACTGTCAGAACAAGAGACAAAGTCAGTAGATTTAGAATCAGGGTCTGGCAAGTCACTTGACTTTTTGCCATAAAGATGGTGTGATGCATTAAAGTCTATTGTGATGGAAAGGTCAGTGGGCATATGTTCTCCTCTAATAGGTCCAGGTACAACATGTAATTATCCTTCTTTTACATAATTAGCGAATCCTGCTGATGTAGATTTACCCTGATCATTCCTAGCTTCTAAACCACCATACTTCTTAAAACCTAAACCTATTCCAGATTTAATAGATTGACTACCATATAGTAAGCTAGCTAACTTGTCACCTGATATTAACCATGTTTTATGTCTAGCTATTTCCTCATCTAGTTTCTCTTTCAGCACTTGGTTTTCTGAAACTACATTAGCTTTTTCTTTCTCAGTACACCTTAAATCAATCTTAGTACATTCTAATTCACTTTCTAACACCCTTATATTTTCATCATAAGCAAGCTGATTCTTTTGAAACCAAATTTTTTGTCTTTCTAAAGTTTTTAAAGCCTGTTTATAAGCCTCAACTTCTACATAACATTCATTATATTTAGGTTTCAATTCATCATAAGCTTCCTTAAGTTCATTATATCTTTCAATACAACCAAAAACACAGTTATGTACCTGAGAGATGCCTATCAAGGCAACTTGATCATGTTGATCCTCTATAGTGCAGCTTGCCAGCATAGAAATTTGCTCAGAACCAGAAGCTTAATCAGGCTCATGAACCGTCCAGTTGACATGGTCATCCAGAGTGACCAAAGCTTTGGAAGATCCAGCTTTGGAGGTTCCAGCTTTCACTTGACTCTGCTGATAGGTAGTATATCTAACCTCATCACCAGTCTTCCTATCCTTGCATTCTCTTGAGAAGTGACCCATCTGACTACAAGTATAGCACTTGACCTTTCTTCTGTCAAATCTAGCTGGATCTCTTCCCTTGAAACCAAACTTTCTCCCATACTTATTCTCAAACCTCTTGATGTTCAGTGAAATCATTACCAACTGCCACTTCAAGTTCATCTCTTCCATATCCAGTGGATCCAACTGTTCAAAATCCTCAAAAGCTAGTTGTTGCTGATTTTCATAATCAGCAACAAAAGAGTGAAGTACATCTTCCATTATACTACTGGATTGTGGTTGAGAATTTGATTTAGTGGTGATGTGGGAAGATGATGCTGAGTATGGGCTTGAGGCATGAGTCACCTGATTGGATGAGGTGCTAACAAAAGCTGAGTGAGTGGATATACGAATGGGACTTCTGACATTAGGCTCAAGAGATTTAAGTCTGTTGTAGAGATCATCAAAAGAGAGCATATCCAATCCACCTTTAGCTTTGAGTGCAATGCTTACTTGCAACCAAGATGGTGGCAAAGATCGTAGGAACTTTGCATTGCAATCCTCATTATCTGGCCTAGCCTTTAGCTGATTTAATTGACTCAAAATCCTATGGAACCTGTCATAACCCTTGTGGATGCCTGCTTCCTCAGATATTTGGAATTCTTGAAACTACTGTTTCAGCATGGATTTCTTCATCCTCCTTGACTCCTCGTTCCGACCAAACCTAGCCTTGATTGCCATCCATATGTCCTTAGCATCTTCCGTGAAGTGAAAGTCACCCATGTGATCATCTGGTATAGCCTGAAGGAGAATAGTTCTAACTTTATTCTCTCTCTGAACAGCTTGTATTTCTTCAGCAGTTTTAGGACCAAGAATGGTAACAAGCCCATCAGCATCTTTGACGTGTTTCTTCAAACTGTTACCCTTACGGACAACTTCCCAAAGATTCCAGTCAATATTGGTGATCCAATTTTGCATCTTCATAGCCCACAATTCATACTCCTCCGCGTTTTTAAGGTATAGGAATTTGGCATTGTTGTTTGTGAGAGTTAGTTGTTGGAAAGATGTGGTGTTTTGATTCTGAGTAACTTCTGATTCATCGTCTGATCCAGCCATTGTATTGGTTGTTTTGGTTGTGAGGGTGTAAGAAAAATGTTCTTAGTATCACAGAGACTCTCCCGAGGCTCTGATACCACTTGTTTAACCTTTAGACCTTGATAGATCTTTAAGCACTCGTGGATCGTTAGTAATGCTTATGTAATCACAAATATACTAATAGAAAGTCTCTATAACTTGTATTCTCAAGCGGAAATCAAACACAAGTATAAACACAGAATACTAAGAATGCTTTGATCCTCTATGGATCTTTTTAATAACACTAAAACTTGTTTTTCAAAAACGTGTAACTAATACATAATAATGTGTTCCTTTTATAAACAAGGAACCCTAAACTGTTTCACAAGAAACGTATCTTCTATAAACTTTTAAAGAGATATGCATTATCACTTCCTAATAAAACTCATGCATATCCTAACTAAATAACAAAATACACGGAATATCTATATCTGTAGAAACAAACTACGTGGAATCTAATCTTCAGCAGAAATACTACTTCGGCAGAAACCAGCTCTTCAGCAGGAACCTTCAGCAGTATCCTTCAGCAGAATTCTTATTTAGCTGAATTCCCAACATTTATAGTTGTTAATCATGAAATACCGAACATATATGCACGCTAATATTTGGAACAAATCATGACAAGAAATCCTTTCAACCTTCGGTTATGTTTCACAAACAATATATTAAGACACATTTTAGTTTAAACAAACTCATAGCAAAACCATAGTTCTACATTGCTAAAAATACCAAACACTCCATATCAATAGCTACATCATTCCAAACAAGTGAACAAAACTACTCCAAATCAATATTAATTAAACACCAAGTTACAATATGGGATGCAAAGTTCAACATCATGAAAATAACAAAGGTTTACCCAAAGTAGGAATTACAATAGGTGATGTAAGGATTTAGAGCAATCCTCAAGTCTCGAATTAACTACAAGTGTCCTACAAAGCTAGGAAAAGGTCCAACACTTTGCTCCAAGGCTCATTTGCACTTCTTCTTTAAATGGCAGAGGTGTTGTAGTCTTTCGGGAGTGAATATTGAAGGGATATCCTATACTTGTGGTGTAGGGGATGAGAGCCTATGTGTGGTACGATGTTGTCTGTAGTAGTCTAGATGTTAGTTCTTAGATGATAGTCAAATTAGGTATATTTATGCTTGTGAATGGATTTGGGAAAATAAATGAAAGACTTGGGCACTAAGGGTCATAAAAGTGATGGAAATGACAGCCATAAAGAGTTAATGGCGGATTTGAGGAGTTAGGGCTTAGTTGTGCATTAAAACTGAGTTTGTACAATCAGCTTGAGGCTTGTGGTCCTCAGCCGACAGCTGGTGGTACAACTTTTGGGACAGAAAGCCACCAGCCGGCGTTTGGAGGTCTCCAAACCGGCGGCTAGATGACATTTTGTATAACGACAAAAAATCCGAATAAACTTTGAACGTTTAATACGAATATGTCATAAGATCTTTGAACATTTGATTACGAATATAACTTAGAAATTGAACCATATTATGAATGTAAGCTACAAAATACGAAACGACATCTGAATATTCATTGATTCGAATAATACCTAAAGACTATGAACCTTTAATACTTATGTGATAAATTAAACTATAAAATATGGAATCTAATCCTACGTTTATAAAATTGGTACACCCTTAATTTTTGGAACTCTATTATACGCCTGTTTAGTCACGTAGAAAACTTATTGTACATTTGTGACAATATTCAAACGTTAATAGGTTGCTTTTGGAGCCAATTCTATATTTGTGAACTTGTACATAAACCGAAATATATATATATGAAATAAAAAATTAGTTTTGAATTGAAGATTTGGAAAAGATTCATTCTCCCTTAACTTTCCCCTACTTTCGGCAATACTTTCAGCTTATATTCCCCTGTCTCTCTCTCATTTGAAACAACCAAAATATACACATTTCTCTTCACACATCAAACCCTAAATAACATAAGTGACGGCAGCTCTTATTCTCCAGGAAATAAAGAAGGTACGAAGGGTGCTTAGCAAGGTGGGTGATCGGTTTTGTGGTGTGACCAGATTCTTGGTATTGGTTTTGGTTCTTAAGGTTTCGGTTCTGCGTGATCTCGTTTCGTTCCTATATCCGATCAAGAGGTATCCTCATCATCTTCTTTTGTTGGTTATATCCATTCGACATTCACATGTAATGCATATCCTCACAAACTGAAACATGTATACGTATATAATATATAAGCTCAACCTATTTTGTTTGATTAAAAATGGAGATACGAATGGCTGGTGTGTGACATGAAAACTAATCTAATGTATTCATTTAAGATGATAATACGAATGAAACTTTTGTCACATAAAATCATACTTATAGGTCGATCTTGTTCTGTTGTGAATCGTTCAAAACCTGTTGTAATATATGTTTTGTTTTGGTCATTGGAACATGTGTATAATCTTCGATATACGTTCGTCAAACCTAGTATAGAATCCTAAGTAATAAAGGAGGGGACGTAAGTATTTAATTCGTGAATATAAGGCTTGGTCATGTGTGATTTCATGGGATATTTGTGTCTCGTATCTGATGGTGTACGTGTGTGAATAAATACGGGTCGAATCGTG
>JARVZY010010952.1:0-17500 GCA_030686995.1 Artemisia argyi | reverse complement strand
AGGGTTTTTAGTAACATCAATGATGACTGTCGGTAGTCAATGGGGTGACGTCATATTTAGCGATGCAACTTACTCTAATAAGGTAAGTATTATTCTTTTCGCTCCTCCTTATTACTTAACAGGCCAACTTCTATATGTAGCTTATGTTTATTTGTGGTTTATTTTCAGGTGGTTGATGTTTTCTTTGAACGGCAACTAACTATCGCGCATTATATACACAACAAATTAATTTCACATTTACTAAGCAAGAATTGAACCCACAACCATAGCATTCTTACACATAAGGTACCATTTGGACACAACCCTTTTAGTGGTTTATCCTAGTGAAGGTATTCATTGTAGATGGGATTCACCACAACTGAACATCATTCCCCTTTCATTATCAATACATGAGTACATCCAAGGAAAGATAACAAGATGTCCATCATGATCATGGTTCTAAAAGGCCCGCCATGGCGGCGCCAAGGCGTGAGGCGTGACCTCTACATTAAGAAATAGACCAACGCGTCGACTCTGGGCATGGCGTGAGATGATGCGGGAAAAGGCGCGCTAAGGCATGAGGCGTGGCGAGTTTTTTTTATTCAACTCCACTAATTTTTTTTATTATTTTTTTAATGAAGAATATTAAATGTAAGTATAGTTTTTTAACCTTATTCATTATGTACCACGTTTTTTGTAAACTCAATATATATGAGATATGATATAAATATATAAATATTTTCATATTTTTTACCGCTTTATGTCACGCCTTAAAAACACAAAAGCTTCATTTTGACTGCTAAAGCGTGAGGCTTGGTAATGCCGGCACGCCACGCCTTGTGCTATCTATAACCTTTCTCATGATACTCGGAGAACATCTCATTTTCCCTGTACCCATGCCAAGGTAGGAACCAACATAAAAAAAATGACATTTAATCAATGTATTACGGAGTAATTTTTATTTTGCTAATTTTTGTATTCCGCAGGAGACCTAGTCCAAGAATTTGTATGTGGCCTCTATTTGTTATGAATGAATAGTCTCTTGACAAGTTCAAGATATAGATTTTTTTTGGTAACATTTATAAACATAAAACATGACTAAGAATCACAAGAGAAATTGTCCAATAATCACATTAGACACGCAAAGTGCAGGTCCAAGAATCAAATTAGGCACACAAATTAGTTCTTATAATGATTTTGTAGGCAAAAAAATGCAAGCTAAATGGGTCAATTTGGGCAGGTTTGATCTCTAGCTCGTATAGTGGGTTAAGCTAGAAGATTTTAAAAAAAATGGTCAAATAGGTCAAGGAGATTAAACGGGTTAAAAGTAATCCGAAATGTATTCAAATGCATATACACCTTCTAAATCGCATTATCAGAAGAAATCCATATTTTTATCAGTGTTACAACTTACATTGCTATTGTATAACAGTCTTAATATTGGATTGTATCATTCTAAATTTGTAATGTGTATATAAGGCTTTAGAATATATAACATAACAAATGCAGCTTGGGAAGTGAAATGTTAAACAAACCTTAAGATGATAATATAATTGAGGTCCTTCAAACTTTCAATAGTGGAGCTCAACAACCATCGGGTCAAGTTTTTAAAAAATTTTACAATACTTTCTAAAAAAGCTTACAACCTACAAAAACTTAAAAATGTTTTACATTTTGCAGTGATATCTAAAAAGATTTAGTAATTTAAAAAACTGCAAATCACACGTCAAGGTCAACCATATCAGGTGACCCACAAAATGGCCTATTTTAGCTCATTACAAAATGTAAAATCATGTTAATTTGTAAGTATTAGCAAAAAGTATGTTTCTGATTCATTAAGTACACGAATAAATTACGAACATCCTCTAATTACAAATAATCCTTTTATGTACATCTCTCATGTAAGTCAATTCAAAGAAATTAGCTGAAAATTGACAATTGACCCTCACCTGATTAATTTAATTCCATGTTTTGCTTTCATTTGAATTGTTTCTGGTTGATGCAGAATACAACGGCCTAATAGTCTTAAACAGTGAGAACAGAACAGGTTCTTTTGATCCAATCTTGATGATTAATCATTAGGAGCCTACATTAAATTCTTCTATCATTTAAAACTGCATTCTGTGTACCAAAAATTAACTGAAAAGTCAGTGGGTAAACTTGGTCTATCAGGTAAAAAAAATGTCTGACCCTGACCAACCCATTTTGAACCGGTCCATTTCATAATCCCATTTTTCCGTTTCAACTGAATACTAATAAGAAGCTTGCACAATGTCTAGAGCAGTGTATAGCACAAGAACATTTATACAATGCTACAGTAGTATATAGACATTAACATTTATACGGCAGGTTATATGGGAGGGCTCTTTGACCTTATATCACGCCAATCAATTCCTTTGAAGAAAGGATGATTCTTTAGTGAATCATAACCATCACCTCATGTACCGGGTCTTTTGGCAGGTTCAATATCCTGCATCATATTTTACATTTTCACTTACTATAAAAGGCAACAGATTTTTTTTTTTGTATATTTCAGCATCTATATTAATGTTGATTAAGAAGAGACAAAATCATAGGTTTACATGCTAGCTTACCAATAATTTATCAATAAGATCTTTAGCATGATCTGAAATGTAATCGGGAAATCTGACATCTCGAGCTATAATTCGCTGAAAAATGAGCCACTCACTTGCATCTTTAAATGGAGAAATTCCTGATAGCATCTGAAACAAGGTGCAGCCAAGAGCCCAGAGATCATTTCTGCCTATAATTTTGCAAGGGTCATTTTACAATATGAAAATAACGGAAGTAAAAAAGGACACATGCATGTATATTTAATCATACTAACCCAATAGTTGCAGGAGAGGAATTTAATATTTCTCGAGGGACGTATGAAACAGTCCCCACGAATGTGCAGGCCTTGTCATCTGAAGAAGAATAACATAACAGGAGGCATTAAATCCTAATAAATTTTCAAAAATGAACGTGCAAAATTGTATATTAAGAGTAAAAGATCAAACAATGTCTGATCTTGAATAAATACATTATAGATTTAATAATCAACCATTTTCCTTCCTTATATTTGTTGAGGCCTTGAGGGTAAGGACCAATCTTAAAGTCACCTATTGATTTTGGTCCAACCCAGAACGTTCCAAATTGAAACTTTAACTTGGAACCACCAGCAGCAGCTACTGTTCTAATGTCGAGCTAAGGTGCTTGAATTATAGCACCGGTGCGTGAATTATAGCACCGGTGCGTGAATTATAGCACCGACTATTCATAACTTCCTGCATATCAGCTCACATCAGTAGACGTGTCACCATATTAAACCCAATTGATGGTTTCTCTGTCTCAAACCCGAAAAGGGCCTGAAAGTACCCGATGACACCACCTGTAGGACCCCGACAACATGGCTTTATGACCTGAAAACTACTTTCAGGAGCTAGACCTCCATCAGATTGCATAAAAAGAACATTAGTCTTTCTAGATTATCATCAAGTTTAGAAATGAATCCCGACAAATACTCTTTAATAATGGGAGTCAAATCTAAGTATTCCTTACTGTGTCAGTAGTGTATGTGTCTCAAGAGCCACCAACAGTCTTTTCTAGAACTCCTTTGCCTGTAAATAACAGATTTAAAATACAATTAGCGAGTCTCTCTGTGTGCAAGTTGCAGCAAGAGTATGTAGCCTTGTTATAACATCTACAATGGTCCTGCCACTTTTGTAATGAGCACTAATATCCCCAAGAAAATATGACCTTTTTGCATACGGGTAGCCGTAAGTCCCATTAGAGTTGATCCAGCACACCAAATATATAGGCTGAGAGGGGGAGGGAACTTACTAAAGCCTCAACAACTTCTTCAACATTGTCATGACACAAACATTTGTCTATTCTGTCAATCCTGAAACACAAATTAATATTAATTGAACCATGTTATACTATGATAAATCAATAAAAATTATTATGTCTACAAAATCTATTAAAAGGACCAAGTGATAACGAATATACATAAAAATACTGGAGTGAATGATAACAAAATATTACATGTATTGGCCGAACCTCGGCTCCTGGAGCATGCATATGTTGCTGGTAAGGACGCTGCACAGTAGTACATGATAGGATTTCAATTATCAATATGACTGTTTTGAAGAAAGTTTTGTAAAAAACTGTTATCCTGAAACACATAACTGGCATGTGCCCTGTATGTCTTCGTTTGCTGCAAGTGTGAACTGGCACTCATTATTCAACTAAAACATGCTCCATGATCGTGTTGTTATGATTGTAGTTTGCAGCATGAATCTGATGTACAGAAGCAGTATCAGCATCTAAAGGATCGATCAGCACTTTTATCTCGAACAGTCCTGTTGAGAAAGTTAAGAATTTTATCCCCAGAGCCACATCCTGCAACAACATTAGAGTGCGTATAAAAACAGAAACTCCTATAACCACATGAGACTGAGCATACAAAATATGGAAATTACTCAGAAAGTCATTTTATCTAGACCTAATGTCTCCAGAAACCCTTTGCTGAGACGGCGATGGTCTTCCACTTGCACAAACAGTGCTCCTTTCAAAATGTGACATAGGTAATAACAGAATAAGCAAATTTAAATAGAAATATGCAATGACGAAAATAAGGCAACAAATTAGATGCATGAAACTAACAAAAATCACAAAATATCTTAGAAAGGTAGCATTTGACCCGACTGAGATATAACACAATCCAAAGCAACCGATCACAAGTACAGGGTTTGAAAGTGCTACCTCTAGTTCTCTGTATCATGTTTTGTCCCACAATGATTTTTTTTTTTTTTTTAATTCAAATTGGCCTGGATATCCTTTGTCGAGCATATTACCCCCAACATTAATGTAACAGAGAAAAGATGTAGATTTACCTCAATTCCATACTTGTTTTATCCATGTAAACAACAATTTCAATGCTTTTAACGAAGACAGGAGTTTTAAGAATCTTATATATCATTTTTATTTAGCATTCTTGATCTGTTTATCCAAGTATGCAGTAAATACGTAAATGAATAGGTTGAATCAGTTAATACCTGTAGTTTGGGATTGGCTGAGGCCCATGGTTTCTGCATTGAGGTACGGCTTGAATTATTAGTTGAAGAAAAGTATATATGATCTTAGTTGAGTCATAAGCAAGATTTATTTATTCCAACGGCAGAGATAGCTGCAAGTAACTGAAAGGTCGTGTAATGGGTAAAAAATAACACTTTTTTTTCAAGGAATCAAATGGATCGCTTTGACTCTCATCACTTATTATTCGGTTCTTTTATATTGCACAGGTATATGATGTATCACATATTTTGATACCAGCTGAAAAGACAGGATTGGGTACCTGGATGATTCCGTAGCTATTGATGTTGTCACCCATATGAAGGCTCAGTTGTCTCTTGGCGATCTTTTCACCATAACATGCATCACGTCCAATAAAAATGTGACATACATGTCTGCAAGCCATGAGACCGCAAGCTTCTCTCGCTCTTCGGTCAATAAATTGGTGATGAGTATCCTTTCTGGTGTGCGGTGTATAGAATACATTGATTTCTTGGTAATGCACTCGTCAGTCAGACTCCTGAACATGTAAAAAATAATTATTAGTTTTTGTCATGCTAAAAGATGTTTTTAAACAATCTGGATTTGCTAAATGTTGAAAACACTCGCAAGATTACATATTAGTAAAACAATCAAAATCGACAAAAAGTTTCCAATTCTAGAATAAAAAAATGAAGGGAGTCCATTCTACTCTTGATTTCACTCAAATCACAAAACTTTATCTGTTGTGCATAAGAATGTTAGTCTGTATGTACTTTGTTGCCCATTTAAGTACTTGTTAGCTCATCTATCTATTTTAAGCAGATAAGACCATTTGAATATGCAGATAGAATCACTTACTTGCTTATTTTAGTCTAGATTGAGCAATTAGAAGGTTAGAAGCTGGCACATGCCTATTTTTTTTTAAATATATCTATAATAAGAAGTGAAATGAACACACAGACCTGAATAATGCAACGTAAGGGGCGTTGTTGACCTTTACAAATCTGAGTTCCAATGGAGCTTACAGTCAATCTTGTCATCCTTGTACTCAGAATCCTTTATTGCTATCTGATTATTAGACCAGTTACTTAATATAATACAGGATAAAGAATTCAATACACACTCACCTGCTCTCACCTTAGTTGCTTCGCACCCTGTTACCACCTTCTTTTTATCTCATTCCAACATCTTCCGTCATCATTTCTTTTCTTCCTTTAATACGTTTCCTAAATTGGTTTTTCCAAAAAAGAGCAAATTGGTTTTTACCGCAATCATATTTCATAGTAGCCATGAGAAGGCCTGTAAGGAAGAAACTTTTTTTTTTTCAACCATATCATGATAAAAACTCATTTTAAAGCAGGATATTTGTTATAATATAATGCGTCTAATGCAGGGAATCTAACCTGGTTGGTTCAATTATGGTGTTGCCGTTTTTTGTCGGCCATGACTCATATAGAAGAGCTGGTGGTCCAACACTGACGCACAGAGAGAACCATACATGAGCTATGATTTCATCTACTCATTCTTACCACATTTCTACAGCCACTTATTGGATACATTCCTTTTCTTACCTTCCATGGCTGATTCCTTGAATAGCTTTACAATCCTCTATTAATAAGTACAAAGAAACACAACCAATAGGGGAAATAGGCTCTCGAGTATAGGTTTGATGAACAAATATAATGTGAAATTACTCAGTAGCTATATGTATGTGTTCATAATGATTCAGCACATGCAACTACTAAAGTTCCAACCATATCATTCAACTGCGTTTTCAATCCCAATATTACAAAAAACCAATAAACTTGTAAATAGAAAAGGTTTTTTTTGCTGTCATAAAATGTTTAAAATACCCTTACAAATGATTGCAATGAAAAATTATGTAATCTTTTCTTAAACAAACTGAATACAGACCAACAGGTTACACGAAGAAAGAAGACGAAAAACACTTTTTATTTATGAATACTAAAGATCAGCAAAACCCGTGTGACCGTCATAATTAAATTGAAAAATCGGGCTAGCCTTCCTCACTTCTCGTCTATGGAATACTTATTTTTTATTTTTTATTTTTTCTTTATCAGTTATCATGCCTTTTCTAAGGTGTTGCCCCGAGCCCCCTAATTATCTAATTATATCAAAGAGCATGAGCAGCTTTTATAAGAAATCAAGTACACTCACTTTGTTATTAAGATATATTTAGACTTACTCATATATGTGTCGGGTTTGTCACCGGTTCATGATCTATGCAGGTTTGGTTGGTCATGTACCTGATCTTGATATTACAAAGAGAATTGTTATCCTTCCTGCAAATTAATTTCATAACAGGGTAAGAAGTGAGACACGAAACATAGTTAACTGACCTACCAAATGATAAAAACAATCATCAATATTTTTTCTATATTGAGAACGTACCCAAATTACGCCCACTCTTTAGCTAAACTCAATACTTTAAACCACGAAACCAACATTTACACCAAAGCCTTCACATAACGTTAGTATCAAGTGCCTTGCCACCATCCGCGTCATGGTTACTGCCTGTAATCATAGAATGTCTTCACCTCATCTTGCCAAGGGCAGTTTCCACAAAAGTAATTTATAATTACCAGATCATTAATGCAATTTGGAGCATCTGTGAGAACTGTGCCTGCATGGAAAAATCAACTTGTGACACACAACATTTATTTGTATATGCTAACTTGAAAGAATATATAAAACTATGAATAGGGATATTATGCACACCTATTCGGTAAAGTAAGAAAACATGGGTCACCTACATTAACACCTGCTACATTACATCAAACCATTGTTCATTTAGATACATATGCCCATGCTATAAAATATAGTAGTAGTTTTCAGCTAATAAAGAGTTAAATAGCTTAACAAATGTAGTATGTTATTAAACTTGGTCACAATTTATTCATAGCTAATCATTCAATATGAGATGTGTAAAATACCAGGGGTACTCGAAAGCTAGTCTCACAATCCCTGTAATTATTTCAAAAAACCTATTATCAGAAAAACTTATATGCTTAAATTTATCAAATGTAGGATTCCATAGTCTCGAATCACGAACCTGCATGAACATGATCATGTTCTGTACAGTTCTTCATGAGTCATATATACTGGTCCAATAGTGACATGGAACAATATATATATTACCAGACCATTAAACAAAAACTTACATCAAATAAAAACTAAAGTAAAGATTATTATACCTAATCTTTAAGATGCAACACCATGGATGAAGACAAAGGTTGTGAAGAATTGGTTGTAGGGTTCGAAAATATTTGAGGACTGTATTATACAGGAAGGAAGAAGAATAAATACCAGATTAGAGTTTATCATGGGAGGCATAATAAAGAACGTATTAGGGTTTAGCATGGCTGGTAGAAGGGCGGTTTTGTTTCTAGATAAGTTTTACTAATTTCCCGGGTTAGGTTTGTTTGAAAAGGTTTATAATTTTTTGTTTGCAAACTATAAAACAAAAAAACATTGTTGATCTAGTGGTTAAGTTGTATGCTAAATATAGGCGAAACCCCATGTTCAAATCTTGCAGCATACCTTTTTTTTTTTTTTTTTTTTTTTTTTTTTTAATCCGGAAATCAAAATTAACATACATGAAAATTACAATTGAGAAATCAAAATTAACATACACGAAAATTACAATTGATATGTGATGACATGGCACTCAAAAACTGATGACTGGGCATTGACCATGCTTATTTGGCATTAAATGGTCCTGTTATATACTATAATATAAAGATACACACACATATACACACATTCAAATAAATAACAATTTATACAAAACAATAAACAAATAAATAAACACATTTAACAATTCCATTCAAATAAGTGTCGTTTAACAAATTACAATTTGAGATCAATCTCCCTCATTGATTGCTCAATTATAGTATATATTTATAAGTATCGAGGAAATCCGCAAGAAATACGGATTACCCAAGTCCTTTCTCAACGAAGGTTGAATGGAATCGTGAATATCGATTCGCAAATCGTGTCGTGAAAAGTGAAAAAGTGAAAATAGTGACGGTGAAAATCAATTAGTGAAAAGAAATAAAAAATAATGCAGAAGGTACAAGCTATATATGCACAAATGTTTAAACCTAAAAACGTGAATTCAAACGCGATTTAAACGTAACGTACGAAATAAAACGTAACTATTTATGAAAAATGATCCTAAAAATGTGAAATTAATTTCTAAAAATCTTAAACTACTTAAAATAATTTTGAGAAAAATAAAAATATTTTTTTTGACTTTTTATTTATTTTCTAGGAATTTATTTCTAATTTTGGAATTTTAAAAGTAATTAAAAATAAAAGAAAATGTAAAATATATGGGAAAAATACAAAATCAACTTTGAAAATTCTAAAATAATAGAAAAGAATTATCTAAATTATTTTTGGATTTTTTATGGCTTTTTCTGATTTTTATTTGATTTTTGTTTATTAAAAAGTATTTAAAAATGATTTAAAACTAAGAAAAATTAAGAAAAATAGTAAAACAATTCAGAAAAATCAGAAAAATTCACAGAAAATGTAAAATATTAAAATGAACTTGGAGAAAAATTTTGAATTGAAAATAAGTTGCATAAGTGCTTATTGGGTAGAAAATAGCTTATCACAAGTGCTTATTAAGCACTTGTGACCAAACTGTATGAAACTGATATCACAGACTTAATATACTCTAATAAGCTCAAAATTACAAATCTCAGATCATAAGAAGCACAAAAACATAGGTACCATGTAAAAAGCAGTTTACAATAAGCCAATGAATAAGCAACTACTAAACAGAATAAGCCAGAAGCTAAGGACTATTACTACAACTCCAATATACTCAAAGAAGCTCAAAAACTACAAATAAGCTAGGCTATAAGCTAAGAGGAGCAACTGCAAGCCTAGACTAATCAGCAGTCATTGTTCTATGCTACTAACTTTCAGACAACAATAAGCTCTCAAATAAGCACTAAGATGCAAAGTAATGGGGGCAAAAGCTACACTGACCTACTGAGATTCTAAGAATTACAAAAGCCCTATCAGAAATCAACAATAGCTATGCTAATTGGAACCAAGATCAGCAGCTAGTAGAGACTAAAAGCTGAAATCAGTATTACCTAAGCTGACTATTTTATTGCTATTACACTTTGACCAAATCCAATTTCAACAGCTTAAATCTACTTCTATATGAAATACAAAGCTAATATTAAACTGATATAAGCTACTTTGAACTATTATGCAGCTACCACTACAATTATACTAACAGATTCCTAAGTTATCTAACTATTAATGAGATTTAATGCTAACTATGACTATTTTATGAAATACCTACTGACGTTTATGCTATATTACTCTATTTTTACTCTAATGAAACCTATGTTTGATAATAAAACAACAATCCAACAGCTACTAAACTCAGTATCACACAGATCCAAACACCCCTTTATATATCAAACTACACTATGAAACTATGATTCCAACTACTAATCACCAAACCATTGATCTCAACAACTAAGATAACACTAATAGAAGCTAAAATAACAATCAATAACAATTAAATCCAACAGAAACACAGAAACTCAGATCTATGCAACTAAGTATAATGAAATTTGAAATTAAAAACTTACAATAGCATACTCCTCAGCTATAACAGAGGAGTTTCACTATGCAAGCCTGTCTTTAGACAGGCCAAATGCTTCCCTTACTCAATTTGGCTTTCCAAAATCACCACAGATCACCATATAACCAAGACAGTTGACTTGTATTGACTTTTGATAAGAAATGAACAAGGACCTATTGAAAACTTACAACACAAACTTACAATAGCTATGGAGCTAATATAAGTTGTGACTAACTACTTTTCAGCTTATATGAAAGCTGATTTCAACAAAACTATTTTTTATTTTCTAAATTTTATAAAGCATTTGAAAGTAATTAAAACTGAATTAAAGGAAAACTTGAATGAAATGTTTATCAATCTAAAGCAAGCTGAAAGTAAAGAGAATTAAGCTAACTATGATAAGTAACAACAAGCTAAATTGATTAAAAGTAAAAATCTGAATTTATTAAAAAATAAAGAGTACAATGAAAAACTATTACAAATGAGAAATAAAACGGGCAGAGTTTGGCTACACTAAAACTCCACCACCTAATTCAGCTAGCCTAAGCTTCTATATATAGTACATGAGAGATGATTCTAGATATGAGTAGGTCACGGATTGCCACCTTGGCAATCCGTGTGGTGTGCTTTCTAAGAGCCATCCTGAGCCTTTGATCACAATCAATCATTTCCCACATCATTACAACCCTTAGATCATGTATTATGACGCGTTCTTACCAATGGGAGACTGCCATGTACCCAAATATGTGCTTCTTTGCTCCTGACATCATCTGGCATGTCCCTGATCTTCTAGAAACCAAGCAATTGTACTTTAATACCCTTACTCGCTGTAGTTAAGCCGGAATAGTAACTAGGGTTCATAGTTATCATCTGGGAAAGGTAATTGGGGATAAAAGGGGCGGGTAATGTGCATAAGTGTTGTTTTATTAAAGTTTGACTATGTTGACTGTTGACCATGGGGTGATTGTGGACCGGGTATGGCTAAGTGGATTGGGTTGGGCTTTTGATATATTGTTATTGTAACTTGGACTTGAACATTGGACTTGGACTTTTATTAGTTGTAATTTCAGGTTTAGTATTATAAGGAGATAAGGACCAAAAGTAATTATGATAAAACTTTGAGGACTAATTCCAAATTCCAAATATTGTGATCTAAGGGCTTTTCATGTAATTTCAGATTCTTTAGGGACCAAAGTTGTCACTTCTTCTAAAATAACTTCAAAGGGATAAATCTGACAATCTCTGAAACTTGGAGGACTGAATCTGACAATCTCTTGAAACTTCAACCAAGGATCAAAACTGACAAATCTCACATATTTGAGGTCTTCTAAGGCTCAGCATTGACTTTCTTTGACTTTCTGCACACATTCCACTCTCGTGCTCGTTTTTGCCGGTTTCTGTTTGTTTTTCGTCATTTATTGAGATATCCGTACCTGCACGTTCACAATAACAAAAACGCATATTCTTTGGCGTTTTGGGTTAGTTTTTGGATTATTTAGTCTCTATTTGGCAAAGAAAAGGTGAGTAAATAAGTACTCACCAAAATCCCCCAGACTAAGGTATTGTCGTGCCCTCACGCAATGTGATCAATTCACGCTTTTGGGATAAATAATTTCATAACTCTTCTTACTAACGTTGTAAAGTATCAAGGAGGTTCAAAAGAAGTTATAAAATCATTTATTCCTGCAAACGCTCCGATTTCCAAAATTTATTCTTCATTCTACTTATTACTTCTATTTTTGGACTTTTCACACTTCATACTTGTGACTGTTTGTTGAACTTTCATTATTTTGCAATAATTTTTAGGGTCAACGAGTAGAAACACTTCTCATATAAAAGTGACCATACGGATAAAAATCATCATCCTTGATTTTTCACAAGCCCCCAAACTAAGCGTACAAACGAGATCACAGCTTATCTACAAGTTAGATGCTAACACTACTTATAAAAGTTACTTGTGGAAACCTCTTACTCCCATGTCTTAGGTTTTTGTATCTCAAGATTTTACTTTTGTTGATAAATGAATTGCTTCATATTTTCTCGTTTCAATACTTTTTAAGTCCGATAGAGATACCAAGTTTAAACACTAAGTGTTTTTCATTTTCTCTCAAGAACCAATGCAATAGAAATTCGGTCCACATCAAAGAATTGGGTACCTACAATCTCAAAGATAAGTTGTGGAGTACTACACGTGCACCTCATGTGTCCAATTCAAAATCATCCACATGCACCTCACTTGCAACAACTTTTATACATATAAGCTCTTATTTGATACAACTTTCACTTTTCACTTTTCACTTTTTTCATTTTTCACTTTTTTCTTCAATTTTTTTCATCAATGGAAGCTTATCGGGTAGCTCCAAAACCACATACATAATCAACTTTTGACTTTTGATTTTTTCATTTTTGCTCTTATTTTTTATGTTCCTTGATATGTACCTAACTTCTAAAGCAAATATTCTTTTAAGAAAATAAAGAACTAAATATTATCCAAACCAAAATACAACTAATTAACCTAGAACATCTATTATATATCGGTGTGCAATCTTATGGGAGTAAAAAGCCACAAATACCTCTCATGAGCTCTAAAGATAACCAACTACTCCACGTTTAGCATCCAACTTCTAAATAAACTATATCATTTCTCGCTCTTCGCAATTTAAGATTCCAAGTAATGAAACCCGCGAATACTTAGCCGATAATCAGCCACACATATATAAAGTCAGTTACGGAAACTTGCAAATTCTAGAAGAAGAATTCGCGTTTTCTAGCTCCTTATGTAAAAGACTAGCAAAAGCTTTTAAGCTGCGCATGTATAAAGTCAAGTACGGGAACTTGCAGATTCTAGAAAAAGAATTCGCATTTTATAGCTCCTGGTGTACAAGACTAGCACAAGCTTATATGATTATCATTGGTTAAGGGAACAAGCTAGGGCTCAACACGCCCGGTCAAGTCAAAATATTTATTCCTACTCTCGCCAGATGGAAAGTCAACAAGTTGTCAAAACACTTATTCAAACTTTATTATGTTTTTGCACAACTTTTCAACTTTTCTCATTTTTTTTTGTGCTTTTTCATGACTTTTTTTATTCATTTTTCTTCAAAAATTTTCAAATTTTTTTTTTTTTCATTTTTTCAATTTTTTAAGAAAAACGGAGTTGCAAGAGTACACGACATGGTGAAAAATGCAAGGTCAAATCGAATCGAAGATTCACCCTCCCCCGGACTAGAATTGAACATTGTCCTCAATGTTTTACGGGTAAAGGCAATCCTAACAAAATTCTAGGGCCGTTTATTAATTATGCCAAAGAAAACGTTAGTCGATAAGATTTTCGGATACAAGATTTCCAAAAGCATCGATGAATGAGACTCGAGTGGAGAAAGGACAACATGACGAGCACGAGAGTCATCATAAATCGTGGACAATCCTGAACAAACATCCACAAACAACCACGGAACACAAGAGTAGAAGAGGCACCCCTTCCTCATGTTATTCGTTAGAAATAAGAAAAATAAGAAGATGAATTGGATAATGTAGAATCAGGATCAAGCCTATCTAGGATATAATAACAATGATTGATTGCACAGCGGAATAATAATAATAAAGAACACAATCAAAGTTACCACAAGGTTTTTCTATTAAGAACAATGATCCTCTATGGATCAATATTACACCCACTAAAGGTGTTTTTACTGGAGTTTTTATTCAAGAATCATACTAATAAAAATGACTATCAGTTCCTTTTATACACAAGGAACCCTAATACAATAATAAATAAAAATATCAATGCATATCACTACCTAAAATAGCTCATGCATATCCTAACAAACAAATAAATAACACGAAATATCAATATCCATAGAAACATAATATGCTGAATCTCTACTTCAGCAGAATCTGTCTCTTCAGCATATTCCATCAGCAGATTCTTCAGCAGAATTTCCAACAATCCTCCCCTAATCTTGATGTTGACTGTGTTAACTTCAAGATTCCTGGATAAATCATAAGCAACTCCTAAGTATGAGCAGCAACAGAACCAGCAGCAACAAGAGTAGATTTGATAAGCCTTTACCAAGTAGCTACTCACTCTTGGGCTAGCTAGTCCTTTGGTGGAATCATGACATCACCCTGGTGAACTAGTGACCAGTTCAACACTTAGAACGTGAATCATCGGTGTGTTGAAATACCCTAATGATTTTTGGCAAATCATCACAGCCATAAACGGATTTGAGATGTCTTTACCTGTAGCCGTTTGCTCAGGACTAGCCAATCCTTTGGTTACCCAATAGGGCAGCAACCATGGTAAATTGGTGACCATTTCAACTCTCAGCAATGAAGCATGGGTGAGTTGAGTACCCTATGGTTTTGAGCAAACCATTACAGCTATAAACGGAATTGATGTGTCTTTACCAAAAACCGTTTGCTTTTGGACTAGCCAACTCTTTGATGGAATGTCGTCATCATCATGGTGAGTTGATTACCATTTATGGATTTCCGCAGCCTTTACCACAAGCCATAATCTTGTGGGCTAGCCAACTCTTGTGTCAGTAAGACATGGTGAGATGAGAACCATTTGTGTGGTAATTAACCACTACAAGTACCTGCAAACAAGATAAAACAAAAACTATACACATTTTTTTTTTAATTAATTGTTTTTTTTAGTTAATTGTTTTTTTTTTAATTAATTGTTTTTTTTTTCTTTTTATTGATTTTTTTTTATATATATCTAATAAAAGAAAGAAAAAAAATAAAATATATAAAATATACCATCAATCAGCAGCAGAAACCAAAGAAAAATGTAGTGCCAACAGAAGCACTAAGCCTCCCCTTAGGCTTATGAGAATCCAACAGCTGCAAAAATGGTTAGAATACAAAGAATACAACAATAAGCCTCCCCTCAATCAGTGCACCTGACAAGAACTATTGTGCTTGGGTACCCAGAATGAACCTTTTCTTTTATTTGTCCAAGAACAACCTGTTGAGGGCTTAACACCAGTATCCCATCTTGTCCCCCACCCCATATACATTTGGTCAAAATAACTAGACCAAAAACCATTCTGAAAGTAAGTGCTAGTAGGTATATAGAATGGTCTAGCAACATGTCTTTTCCAATGAGCTGAAAAAGATCTACCAGCAGAAACTGGCTTACCAGCAGGAACTGACTTATCAGCAGAAACTGATTTATCAGCAGGATTTGGTCTGCTGGTTTTTACATGTGCTTGTGGGACTAATGGAGGAATATTGTTAACATTGGTCCACATTGGTCTAGGTCTCTTTTGGTCAGCACACACTCCCATTCTCTTCTCATGAAAATCACAATCTTTAATGAGATGAGACTTACTACCACACACAAAACAAGATTTCTTTTTAACATTACTTGCCGTTTTATTAAAACAACCATTCTTATTACAAGAAGTCCTAGAATTGTATGTATTCTTATCAGATTTAGTACAAGTGAAATTAGGCAAATCTTGAACAACAATGGGTTCTTGTTTGGGTGCCCTAATTGTGGATTCAATCTCAGCTTTACTCTTAGATGTAGAAACACTAGAAGCAGATGCAAAGGAGGTAGTCTCAGTAGAATTGGACTCTGAGCTTTTGACACTATAAGCACTGGGGGAAGGGACATTGACCTTTGAAGACTTGTCACTTGAATCAGTGTCTGGTAAGTCAGTAGACTTTTTGCCATATAAATGGTGTGATCCATCAAAGTCAATAGAGATGGAAAGGTCAATGGGCATATGTTCTCCTCTAATAGGTCCAGGTACAGCATTCATTCCCCCTGCCTTAACATATTTTATAGGTTTTTGAAATTCTAGGACAGGTTCAGGGTCAAAAACACTGGATATATCAGGGTAAGTTAATTCCTCAGGATCTATATATTTATCATACCCTAACGCTTTTCTAGACCTAACAGATTGACTACTATCAATCAATTTATTTAAATGAGAAGCCCCTTCTTGCCACTTCTTACGACTAGCCACTTCATTATCAAACTTTAATTGCAATTCTTGTTTCTCTAGTTCTACATCAGATTTTTCTTTTTCAGTACGCCTTAAGTCTATCTTTGCACATTCTAAATCACTTTCTAAAACTCTTATCTTTTCTTCATATTTAAGCTGATTCTTTTGAAACCATACTTTTTGTTTTTCTTAAGTTTTTAAAGCCTTTTTATAAGCCTCAACTTCTACATAACATTCATTATATTTAGGTTTCAATTCATCATATGCTTCTTTAAGTTCATTATATCTTACACTACAGCCAAAGACACAATTATGTACCTGAGAAGGGAGTCCCATCAATGCAAATTCTTCAGTCTTGGATATAGTGCAAGCTTCCTTTCTCATCTTCTTGGATTCAGCCTTTTCACCATACCTTGCTTTGATTGCATTCCATATATCACTTGCCTCATCCATATAATGGAAATCTACTACATGATCAGCAGGAATAGATTTAAGCAAGGTAGTTCTTGCCTTTGATTCCCTTTGTACAGCAATGTGTTCATCAGCAGTCGTTGGAGGAAGAATAATGACATTTCCATCTTGATCTCTTCTATGCCTTTTCAAGCTATTGCCATTTTGAATCACTTTCCAGATATTGATATCATTGTTCGTGATCCATTGTTCCATTTTGATAGCCCAGACCTCGTACTCATCATTCATCAAATAAGGAAATTGTGCATCATTCCTTTCAATTTCAGGTTTGGCCATTTTAATGGTGTGGAGAGAAGTTTGGTTGTGAGGTTTGTAGCAGTTTCGAACAAAATTTCACACCACTAGTAACTTTAATAATCAGCAGAAGAAACAAGCGTAGCAGTAGTAACGACCA
>JARVZY010001110.1:0-15499 GCA_030686995.1 Artemisia argyi | reverse complement strand
AAACGTCTTGCAACTAACTCTGAAGCTCCTTCTGCTCGTGCTTACCACTCCATGACATGTATCGGGTCACGCTATCTGTTATTTGGTGGCTTTGATGGGAAAGTGACATATGGTGATTTATGGTGGTTAGTTCCAGAAGGTAAATTAGCTTCTCTTTGACGTTTTAATCATGGAGTCCTCATCGTTTTTAACTTGGAAGGCTGCAATTGTCTTCAATGACCATTTGAGGCATTATATTGACATTATTTAGATAAAAGTAGAATGTTTAAATCATGTAATTGACGGGTTTTATTGCATGAAATACCAAGGTACTTTCCATTGTCGTGTCCTACCCATTGTACTTTTTCGTACATCTCACAAAAAGACGGTTTTGTACTAATCCATATTTGTGACATTTTTATTTTAAGCTTAGCATCATATAGCAATCTAACCTTTTTATTCATCAATTGTAACATTTGTATGGAAAAAATATAATTTCTGAAACCTGGTTTATAAGGGTTTCTTGGCTTCTAAATGACTCGAATGGGACAAGAAATCATCTTTTAATGATTTGGGTGTACAAAAAGAGGTATAATGACTAAAACTCTAAAAGTGGACAAATGAAAAAGTGCATTGGTGTTTTATGTGTATTGGTTGCAGAAGTCTAAGTTTTGAGGATCGGTTTTTCATTTCGAATTGTTACTTTGTTAGAATAGTTCAAGTATTTTATGTATCTACTTTAATTTTTGTTAAAGAGCTAAAGATGGATTTCATCCTTAACCTCTCAGATGATCCTATTTCAAAGAGATTGTCTACATCTCCATCAAAAGTTATTGATGAAAGCCAGAATGCATCTGAGGCTAGTGGCTTACGCTCTGAAACAAAGGTATTAGTATGTTAAATTGGTGTAGTCTCTTCAAATTCCTGCTCAGTAGAACATGCTTATCATAAACTATATTTGGGTTAGGAGGTTAAAACATGCTTTTGCTATGAAACACTTGTATCATGTGAATTGCATTGTGACTTCAATCCCACAGAAACACGAACATAATATATGTTTTCGGACTACAGTTTGTTGGCAATGAAACACATGCAGTTAGATGATATTGGCCCCTGCATAATCCTAAAAGAAATTAAAAACATGCTGTGAGTAGCGGATCAATTCCAACGAGCCTTTCAAACTAGTACTTTTTGTAATCGCTCTATAGCTTCTTCAATAAACGCTGGTTCTTCGATCAAGTTTTTAATGACTTTTTAGTCAGATCGTTTCCGTGTTTCGGATATGAAGTTTCATTCGAAGCTTTAGATTCCATCTAATTGCAAGCTGAAGTGTTGAATTCTTCAGTCAAGGTTTTATGATGCAACTGAAGATGCATAAAAGACCAAGACTTTGTTTATTCAATGTTTTTGTCCCTAAATTTTTTTAGTTATATTTAAACATATTTAGTAGTCTATATAACATTTTATCTTAGTAATAACAACAATAGCATGTAAAGAAAAAGAAAATTGCCAACTCATCAAAAAAAGTACTGATCAAATGGTTATAAGTAACAAATATATATGTTTGAAACTTTGAATAAGACAAAAAGTTTAAGGGGAGAAAACAATGAGAAGAAAAAGTTAGGAATAAAACCATTGGTTAGTGTTATTGGTTTAAACCGACAAATGAATGGAAGTTTTAGGAATGAGGATTAAACCATTATCCAATAATAAGGTCGAAACGTTGTCTAATTTTTGTTCATGCAATTTATGTTTTCTCTGGCACTAGCATATCACCGTAGCATCATGTAGTTATGTTGACTTCCTTAAGCAGTATTAAGTTTGTCTTTCCACATTGCTTTCAGGAAAACCACATGGACGGTTCAGCCATCTCAGAGCTGACAAAAAAGTTAAATATATCTATGTCATTTTCTGGTGACGATCTTCAAATTATTCATGAATCAGAAGATAAAGAATTTCTTGAACTTGCATCAAGGATAACTGGAAACAGCACACTGAGCAATAAAAAGGTCAGTTATGTTGGCAAATTTTTTTACTTGTCCTTTATTCTATGCCTAGAACTTTAGCTTATGCAATCCGACTATGTGATTATATCAGGCTGCTCAAGCCCTACGTGAGCATTGGCGGAACTCTAATCCAAGATCAATAGCTTTGAAGGAGATTGGTGTGCTACTACGTGACTACCAACGTCTGATTAGTCGCCATCACTTGTAAGGATACTATATTAATATCATCCAATTAGTAGATGAAGTTATGCTAGAACTTGGAACAATAGTTGGATAATCAGTAAACCAAGCTTGGATACTTAGAATCCGTTATATGCATTATTATATAGCTCAATGTTTTCATTGAGTGCCCGCTGTTAGCTTTGAATTAAGTTGTGATTGAAATTTCAAAACCCGACTCATTTGAATAGGCATCAGAAAAAGAAATATGATTGTCTATTATACTTTATTTAAAGCTTAGATGATTGAAAATATTACTCAAGTTATGAACTCGTTCGTAGAAATTTATGTTTGTTTCTTGATATGATAGCTGCTTTGCTCTCTACTTATACTGATTATAAGTGAATATTTACTGTGGCAGAGCAAACGTTGGATCTCATTTAAGGTCGGCAGAATATGGCTTCACAGAGAAAGATACCTATCAGTTTTATCATATTACAAATGCTTCAGAGGTAAATAAATGGACGGTCAACTTATCAGATCATATACAGCTCATTTGTTGCTACTCCTTCTGAAGCTGTGTTTTAATAAAGTATTATTCTTCTACTTGACACATCTCTCGCGTTTAAGATGCACGCACGAGATATTTAATTCACTCACCAGTTTAAGGCCTAGTCTTATTCAAAACACAGTAACCGTTAGGTCAAGGCTTATAATGAAAACATCACAGTTATGTAGAATTTAAGAATGAAATCGTGTAAGGAATATACACATATAAATGTCACTATTTAGTTTATTAAATTAATAAAACTGAAAAAAGATGATATTCACATATAAATTTGGACCAAGCCAGGACTGAGCCAAAATTTAGGTCTTTGAACAACCAGGGCCATCCATCATATTCTTTGGCTATAGCTTAATAGTTCTTTTCATTATTACTATGTGTATAGATATTGGAACTTTTTCCTCGTTCTTGCAATCTCTTAACTTAATCTCCTTTCAACTTTCAGTTGCGTGTGAGCGATATCCCCACTCTATTGACGGAGTACAAACAGCTTCCATTGGATTAGTGAAATCAAGAGATTTGTATAGAAGAATCTTGCAAACTATAATGGAATGTATGAGGTATGCATGCAAGTATTTTATGAAAAATAATCTTTAATTGCAATATATATAAAATGAATCTTTAATGAAAAGCACAAGAAACACACAACTCATAACATGGAGGCTTTACAAAGTTCGCTTATTAAACATGTAGAAGGTAAATGGGTAGGTCAATCCGGATCAGGTGCAACACGTAGACAATCACTAATCAGCATGAAGGATCTATGTTCTTGCTGAGTTCCTCTAGCTTTTTCATCCTCACGTTCTCACTTTCTTTTACCAACTGAAGAAACGTAAGAGAACAACAAATTGTGAAATGACTGGAAATATAAAAAGTTTCATGATAAATCGTTGAAAGTAGAGGTCATAGCTTTTGATCCATTTAACTATGAATGGGTCGATCTGGGTTATTTTTTCTTGTCTCAAATGGGTCGAACATGTTGATATTCATTCAGTGTCGAATTTTGAAGCATGTGCCGCGGTAAATCATTTTTCAAAACTTAGATTATATCGTAATAATATTGTTTTTTTAACCTAAGACATTAATTTTTGTTTTTTAAAAACCGAACAACAAAGTGTTTGCGGGTCAAACCGACCCGGCCCAACTTGTTTTCACCTGTTACCTAACCTGCCCATCTTGCCACGCTTAATTATAGATGAACAAAATGGTGATAGAAATTTGATAATATTTACCTCCATCAATCTGGCGGTTAGTTGATTCTTTTCATTGTTCTTTTGGTGGAAAGCTTCCAACACTTCTTTATACTCCTTTTCCTGTTATTCAGGTTATAAAATCTAAAACCATGCTGAATCTATTTTACAGCAGTAAGGATGTAACAGTGGAAGGTGGGCATGCAGAGGACTATACCTTCTTCTGGCAGCTTTGTCCGATTGATTTCGCCTCACGGTTTGCCACATCTATCTTCTTTCTGACAGTTGCTATTTCTTTCCTCATAGGATCTGTTAAAACTTCAAGCTCCTGATATGTTGTATACGGATAGAATAAGTAATCTTTAGATAATCGAAATGTTTCATGCTTTCATCTCTGTGATTAAGTAGACGCTTTTGACTCTTCTAAATTATCTTAATTCATGTGAGTTTCATAGAATAATATTATACTCCTTAGTTTGTAAAAACGAGGTCGGTTTGAAGAATTATTGTAAATGTTGGCGCAGGCGGATTTGTCCAACATCTATCTTGCAAAATCTACCGCTTAGCTTCCAAATTTTCAAAAATGAATGTTTGCAAAGAAAAACAGTGATTTTTGTATATGGTTTTGTGGGCTTACTTCCCAAACTTGAGCCAGACGTCGAGTTTCTTCTTCTGCTCGGCCTAGTTTCATCTCGACCTTTTCCTTGACCATCATCTTCCTCTTCTCAATCTCTTCTTCTCTAGCCTGGTACGATGCGAAAGCCAACTTTGAAGCTTGATCCTCGTCATTTTCATCGAATGTTACACTACTTCCCATAGTTGCTAAATTCTTCATTTTCTTGAGCTTCTATGTTTGTTGCATTCTCCAACTTCCATTCCTTTTTGTACCCTTTATTGCTTTTGCTTTTGCTTTAAAACTCCCTCTCTCATATCTTGCATTTAAAGCAAACCATCCCCAAGAGAAGCAAGTCTAAAAACCATAGCATAGTATGGTTGCCATACTCTATTGGTTAATGGGTATTAAAACCTACAATAACCTGTTTTCTACATTCATTTGGTATTAATTAGGTCACTAGTCACAGCAGCGCATAGAGTTCCCAAATATATGTTCCCATCGCAACCAGTGTGATGCATCTTTGCTCGTGTTTTAATGGACTGAGAATAGCATGTCGGTTTCGTCACAAATGAGTAACTTCACAAATTGTTATAAGCCTGTACCTAGATGTAGCAATTTTGAACTGTTTATATATCTCTATAGCCCAAGGCGAAATCAAATAAGATTACCTATAAAGAAAACGGTTCAAATGCTAAGAGCATTTCATTATCACATAAACGTTCTTAATTATTATATTTAAGTCTCGTTCTTATAGGTATCTGTTTGTAATTTTTATACATACCTATTATATTCGCCTAATTATCCTCATACTGCATATAAATTGTGACATGTGTTATTAACTATTTTTCTATTTTGATCTCCTTTGTTTTAGCATTTGTCATGATCCTAGAGTTAGGAGGATAAGTAGAAATATGGATTAAGAAGGTTTAGCAGAATATACTAAATTTTGGACAGGAAATGTATTGTGCAACTTGTATAAAAACTTTTAATTCTTTGTTGTAACCCACCCAATTTTGTTATTCCTATTTGTATCCATCTGTCACATCCACTTAATAAGCCCATTTATTCTGTCCAATAATGTTTCATTTTGGTTTTTGGAGAACTATTGCTTGAAGCATGAGCAAGTTTGTTGATCTCCACTTTGTTCTATCCACTATGCTGATATTTCTTTAATAAATCTCTGTATTTTGCTTGATAATGGATCTCTTCTACTTAAGAAACATGCAACATTCTATTTGATTGATAGTTGTTCAAAAAACATTATATCAAATGAAATAATACATATAACCAAAAGATAAAGCTACTTGTTATAAACCATGGTTTAAGAAGAAATCACCTAAAAATGTAATAAACTTATCATTTTTCTAGTTATGTGTAGCGCTTATTATTATTATTATTATTATTATTATTATTATTATTATTATATAACCATCACTTTATTGAAAAACAAATAGGATTTACAAGAAATTAGTGGGGAGCCGAGATACCAACTGAGCTCCCACACCTCTGGCTACAGCAAAACCAATCCTACTAAAAATATGTGGAGCAGCACGTGCTCCAACGTCTTGTTATTATTATTATTATTATTATTATTATTATTATTATTATTATTATCTCTCTCTCTTTTATATATATATACCCTAAACTTTTTGATTTCGACTTTTGTGCGTATTTTACGCATGTAAAATGATCATTTTACTCTTCGCCATTGAATAGAGTTATAAAAACTAAAGGTAAAATGATCATTTTACATGCGTAAATACACACAAAGGTTGAAATTCAAAAGTTTGGTGATTTAATAACAAAATAAAAAAAAGTTGCTACACACAACTAGAAAAGTGGACAAGTTTATTACATTTTTAGGTGATTTCCCTGTTAAAGACATATTCCTTTTCTAAAATTTCCGAAAGCTCTGCCTTGCGGTAAACTCTAAAACTAAGGCTGTGTTTTTTTTATTATTATTTTTATTTTTATTTTTTTAGCTCATTAAGAACCAGTAAGAGGCTAAAAACTCTTATTGAACTAGATGTTGAAAGGTGTCTTAATACCTCATATATATATTTTTTTCTTTTTTATTCATTATGTATTTTTTTTTCTTTTCTTTTTGTTCGACTTTTCGATTCGTATTGAAAGTACCTTTAAAGAAATCACCGCATATTTTTGTTAAATAAAAGATGTACAAGATGATAATAGTTATAGGTGACAATTCGTATTGAAATATTTATAAGATAATCCAAACACATTTTAACAGGTTGAGAACGTCAACATGGCCCCCTTATTAAACGAGTTACCCATGTCAACCACTCATGTAACCACAACCATAATCCATTTTATTGTTGTGTCGATATCAAGTCATGTTTTGTGATGAGTAAAAAACTTCATGATAATCTAACAAATTCTAAAAACTTTTTACAAAATCAAACACTTTATATAAGTCCGATTCAGATTTCTTGGCCTCTTATTCACATTAAGATGGAATCAGATTCAAACATTTCAGCCACAAATTCAGATTTAAATGTCAAACCAGATTCAGATTTAGAGTCTTTTACTAAACGAACAACACCTAAGTTCCGAAGAGACTGCAACTATTCTTTTCTTGGCATCTTTTTTTATGCATTCCATAAGGCCAAACACTCAAGAACACATGCTCGTTGTTGATAGGGATCCCTTGTTGATATTAGCCGTTGACCAACAGTACGTAGTCAAATGCTAAAAAACGTTGTTTCTATTGTTTTATTGACAAATTGATGTAACATCGAGAGATTTAAACATATATATTGAAAATATGTTTTCTACAGTAACTTCAATAATTTTTTATTTTTGTCATGCTATGTTTAAAATCAGTAAAATTTGATTCGTATCAAAGCCGATTGTCCCGTGAGTAACATTTTAGTTTGTATTCTTGGTCAGAGAACGGTGACGGAGCCATAAATCAATCAAAAGGTATGCATTTTTTTTTTAATAAAATGACTAGTGGCGTGCATTTTGTGTTAGCAACTTAGCATCTTAAAAATCTTATATATATATATATATATATATATATATATATATATATATATATATATATATATATATATATATATATATATATATATATATATATATATATATATATTTTTTTTTTTTTTTTTTAAATGGTTACTTTCTTTCAAGGGAAATCCATGTCCAATTTGAAACCTGATGGGGGGAAAACCTTCAACTTAAGCCGCCCGAAGGCACGACACTTAATTGAAGTAAACCCTGCCTTCTCCAGATTCGAACCCTTGTGGGTTGAAACCTTTATTGAAGGACTTTGAAATCGTACCGACAGGGCAGTGGTCCACAAGGGAGGACTTCCCGGTTTGGTCACCCAAACCGGTACTACTCTCCACTAGGCACGCTTAACTGAATAAGACATGCCCAGTGGACCACAAGACCATTGGTATATATATATATATATATATATATATATATATATATATATATATATATATATATATATATATATATATATATAATGATCAAATAAGAAGAATAATTAAAATAGGAATGATAAGAAGTAACTACAACCACACATTTCAGATGCACCTACAAAAGTGAATGCATCTTCCTTCAAAATTTCTCTCCTAATTTGAAATGTGTGGCTATAATTACTTCTTACCCTTCTTATTTTAATTATTCTTCTTACTTGATCCCTTCCCTATATATATATATATATATATATATATATATATATATATATATATATATATATATATATATATATATATATATATATATATATATATAGTTATGATCAAATAAGAAGAATAACAAAAATAAAAATGATAAGAAGTAATCACAACCACATATTTTAGATGCACCTACAAAAATGAATGCATCTTCATTCAATGGTGCCGTAAGGGTATGCAATTACATACTCTTTGTCTTAAGTACGTTCGCTTTGTCTAAGAGTGACATTGATTTTATTGAACAATTGTGATTTTATGTCACAATCATTTTAAGTTTGTGACTTTTGGTCCATTGAATTTTATTCATATTGATCAAACCCATCAAATAAAATATTATCTTGTTAAGAAAATATTATAGACTACTTTTTCTTTGAACAAAAATATATTTAAGATCACAGATTCACACAAGTATTCATGCAAATTAGTCATTGAATATGACACCGTCGATTGAAAAACGAATGTGGCACATGAAATCTCGTTTGATCAATAACAAGTAATCAAGCAATTATTTGTTTGGTAAATTTGTGATTCGTTTTTGTTTGGCACACTTGTGCTTCGAGTTACTAGGAATGTCACTTCAACTATTGTTATGTGTTTTGGTAACTTTTCCCTTAGTTATTCTGCTACCTACTTAAAAACATGACTTGTTGAATCCACCTATTCACTTTTATCATCTTGTATCATATGAACACATAAAACAATTATATCAATATACTAAAAGGCGGGCTTGCTACCCCAACTTTCTGTAGCAAGACACAAAAATATATTAAAATAAAATAGCTACAGTGCATTGTGAGGGAAGACACAGTGTAAGGAACAGAAAAACAGTATTTTGTATATACCCGTCCTCTCCCACAAATTCTAGAACTCTCTCATGTTTCTCTATACCAAAAAACGCATGAACAATCCACACACTCTATGAAACCACACATAAGAAACACCAAACACACAGATCCCCAAATCACACATGAACGAGGTTATGGCGAACGAGGTTATGGAGGTTAGTATCATTTTCCAAGAAATTAATTTAATATAACTGATTCAGGGTTTGTTATTGTTTTGGGGGTTTTTCTTAATAGTTCAATTGAATTTTGAAATTAGGGTTTATGGTATTAAATAGTTCAATTGAATCTTAAAAGATTGAATTTTGAAATTAGGGTTTTGTTATCATTTGGGGGTTTTCTTAATAGTTCAGTTGAATTTTGGAAAAGCCTAGAATAATTGGTATGTGGTGTTTATGGTATTAAATGTCAGTATCTTCTACGTTTTTCAGGTTGGCCGACAAAAGAAAATGGCTTCCATATTTTTCAAGTGGTGTGACAGGATGGAGATGGAGAATTTGAGCTTCAGATGACGTGTAAGGTGCGCAACTTATTTTAGTTTTAAATTTTTTTAGTTTCAAATATTTAGTTGGTGTTTTTTTGTTTCTTGCATTTTGGTTATATTAAAAATTTTTAGCATTGAAATTGGTGGTGAAAACTGATGAATTATTGGAAAATCATGAGGCATTGAAAGAAATATAAAAACAAGTTCATGATGCTGGTCCATCATGAACCATTTAAAGGATCATGAATCATTTATCAAAATATGCCGTGGAGAAGAGCTTACTTATGAGCGGAAGACGAAATGACCCATTGACACCATATATTATATAATATTTGATGTCTTGGTCATTATAAATGGTTATATATAATATATGACATGTGAGGATGCTTGAGCCGTTAAAACTGAGGTTTGTTGTCCGTACTTTGCATACCTTTTACGGATTCACCTGTGTTTGGAGGTTTTATAACGATTGTTATGGAATACATATCAGATTCTGTTGGCCATGGGTGTTTGCTTGATCAATCGCAGCAGGTGATGTCTTGGTCATTATAAATGGTTCATGATCCTTTCTTTTCCCTGTATACACCGACTGTTGATGTGTGTGCAGGATGTTCCTTCAGCTGTTGGGGTTGCCTCTGTCGCTATCTCTTCGTCTCCATCTACACAGATACCTCGAGATATTCATGCTTCTACTACGTCCATTCCCTATGGTCAGTGTTTCAATGGTTGTAACCTGCACGAACGATGCTACATTGTTATTGTTGTATATGATTTCTATGCATGTTTAAGCTGTTATAGTCGTTTTGCCATAGCTTCTTTACGTAGGTTTGCTCATGTCAGGTAACACTCAAATGGGTCATGGTTCCCTCCTATTGGATTTTGGAGCCGGCGTCGTTTGGCATGAGGCGTTTGCTGACTATGACGGCCTTGAATTTGCTGATGATGCGGTTCGTCGCTTAGGAGTTGCTGGGTTATGTCAACCAGGTACATCCGTGATTCAAAAATGTGACTGGCATTTTTTTTCCATTAGGCTAATGCTTAATGATACCACATTTATATACCGCTCAGGCAGTACCGCAGGTGCACGCGCTTCTCGAAAAAGGGTCCGCATACGTGTGCCACGCCTTAATGATACCACATTTATATACCGCTCAGGCAGTACCGCAGGTGCACGCGCTGCACTGTAAATTGTATTTATGACTCCACAAATTTACTGTAAGCAAATGATACAGACCCACTAATAAAATAAGGTACTCATCATCTAAATTTGATGTCAAACAATATTAGTTCACTCACTGGAATCAACTTTTGATGTTTTGATAAATGCTTCCTTTGGGTTCTTGAGTTAATTAGTTGGTTTATTTAATTAAAGAGTTACGGGTCAAAATTTCCTAATATGCGCCGCAAGGTCTTTCCTTAAAAAGCGGTACAGGAACGAAGCTTTAAAATTGAACACCAAAATCTGTTTATTTGTTGGCCAGAGTTAACTGCTGCTGTTTTCAGCTTTAACTTGGGTCAAATTAAGTAATTTGAAAAAAGGTGTGAACTTGGAATTGCTTCTACTACTTTTCTTTATAACAAATTATGTTACAGCATTGCCTGCTAAGATTGATCTCTAACAGGTCTAATAAGAAATTAGCTTAAAGAGAAACAAGTTGGAAATCATATATATTATAAACGACACCTCATAGAATCATTTTATTTAAAGAATTAGATTATCTTTGGAATACTAGACTCCTGTTATTACATTTGACACCCTAATTCCCCATATCCTGCCGGAGCGGGAGTGGGTATTGTTGTTGTTGACATTTGACACAATTAGTATTATAAAGAATTACGTGGACTTAAGGTGTTTCATGTCAATCTAACCTAAGCTAAATTCTATTCTGTTTGACCTATTACCTAATCGACATACTTTCTTATTCAGTCAATTTAGCTAACTATTTGTGGTAACATGGTCTATATATTTAATTTAGGTGGTCAACTATTGTCGTGATCATGTTCATATTGCATTGGAGGTGGAGATCAAATTTAAGAAGCAAGAAATAATGAAAGGAACCATGAATGACACCGTGCAGGTTCAGTGGGAAAAAGTCTTCACCAATTGCTTCCAGAAAATTGAAGATGAAGTTGGAGGAAAAGTAAGTACAAACATTGATGATACCTATAACTCTGAACCAGTAGCACCACAAACTGCGGGGTCTACTGCAGTGGTGGCACTGATCTGTTCATCACATATTATAGTTTCAAATTGTGGTGAACTGGTGATTCACACGCTGTTCTTTATCGTGGCACTACGACTCTTTTTAAATTTTAACAGGAAAGTTTTTTACGTTAACGCATGACGTTTTCTTTTATTATATCCATCCTGTTTCTCAAACTTTACTACAGGATGATCATATAACTAAAATATATATATAGAAAACGTATTGGCAAGACAGTAAACTTATATAAAATATATATAGAAAACGTATGCACCCTTGGGCCAACTTTTGATATTGCTAGCGACGAAAATAGAAGGCAAACATGGTATTGTCACTGGCCACTAATTTTATTTTGGATATTTGCAAGTTTTTAGTTACTTATTTCTTTTCTACGTTGCTAATTTTTTAACACATTTTATATTTTTTTTTTACACATTGCATATAACTAAAGGTTGGCAATGCATGTAGGTATCTGTTGTGGCTTGCCCTCCAGCCCTCCAAAAGCTGAGCGAGGAGTATCCGGGGTACAATATCACTAAAACTCGAAAACCATTGACACATGATCACTTTTATCTTCTGAGATTAATGTTATATATATTTTATCTACAAGCTTCATGTATATACAGGAATCATCTGTTTCTTGAGCTTACGGACGGTGGAGGCGAGTCGTACCTTGGTGGGGCATCACGAGTTCGTGTTTGCAGCCATGTCGAGGCGCAAATCCTTTTATCTGGACACGCAGTTACAAATCTGATCCAACCGTTTAGACATTATGACGAGGTATCAAATGAATTTTTTTCTTACTTGAAATTATGGGTTGTTTGGTTTTACCTTATTTATGAGACTACGCGCTTGCAGAAATTTGGAAAGCCTGAAAAGCTCATTCTTAATGGCAATATAAACTTGAGCTTATGCCATTCATAAGCTTATAAGGTTATTAGGTTTTCAATAAGCTCATAAGCCCATCAAATAAGCTTAGAAAAACACTCCGTAAAAGTGTGTTAAATGGTTTTTCTAAATTTCATAACCAAACTGCCCCTTTATTGTTGTGAGGTTTGGTTTGTCAAACTTATTAGCAACATAGTCAAATGGGTAGCCATTAGTGCATGGTAATGCAGCTTTTTAATGGGTATCATAACGGGTCACACGGGTCAAATGGGTGACTCTATGCATAAGAAAGGTGCACGTTTTAACTTAATTAGTATATGGCTGATGATTAACTGAGCACTTGATCCCCGCCATTATCATAATGAGTTTGGTTTCTCAAAATTTATGTTTCTATGTGATCACACCATGGTGTCCAAAATGAGGGTCTCTTGCATATATATTACCCAACATAAATGACAGTTTCGACTACATTTTTTCTTACAAATTTGCTCATATTGTAGGTATTAATGAAGGCCCCGAAAAAGGTTCTATAGCAGATTGGTCAAAAAAGACCCGAATGGCCGTAAATGGTTCGACTAAAAAAAAGGGTCACTTTTTTTTAGCTTATGAGCATATCAGTTCAAGCTTCTGCCTCAGAAGCCCAAAATTGTAAGCCAACAATGTTTTCTTAAATTTTTCTTTCATTATAGTTATTTTGAAGCAAATGAAAAGCTTTCATTAAAGATTTACCCGCTCAATAATACCTCAGTTGGTTTGATCATTCATCTTTTCTTTTGTAGCAAATTCTAGCTTACCAATGTTCAGTAGTAGATTTTTAGGGAAGAGGACATTGCTGTCGGTGGAATTTCCAATTCGAACATATTAAATTCTTTTAGGATTGAAACTTATTTACCTTATATGATACACTGCATACCTCTATCTAACACAAAATCTTTATGAGGATTGTATACAAACATTGATTAACTTTTCTTTTGTGTTTGTTATGCAGGGTTCTTTCTATCGTGGTTTGACCACTGCAGAAACTGAACGTGTCAACAAGTATAATTTTTATCACCCTGGTAATGTTCTAATAAATTTAGTGTGTGTCAGTTTTATTTTACCAAAAAATACTTACTCATGCTGTAATTATTTGTATTTTGTTTGTAGATGCTTTTTGACACAGAGCAAGTATGACTTCAAAAACTACCTCAGATGTTCTAAATCCTTTTGGCAGGTACTTACTTCTCAACATGCTGTCTTTATTAGTATATATTTGGAAATTGTTAACATGAAGGGGTATGACACTAGAAGATTAAGTAACTTTTAACTTCATATTTTAGACCTTATTATTAAATAATGGATTAATGTATTGCTTTTACCCTCAGCAAATAAAAGGCCATTATGTTATAATGTTGATTAAGCTGCAGGTAGGTTACAATCTTACCGGTACTATCTGGATCTTCATAAATAATTTATTTAGCACATCTACAATGAATACATATGACTATCAGGCTGCATTTGGGTGTGTCATTGCAACATCTATGAATAGGGCTGAGCATCGGGCCTCTCCCGACCCGTCCCGACCCGATCCCGAATATCCCGAATCCCGATTAGCCGGAAAACACAAACCGAGTCCCGACCCGATTAAGGTCGGTTCGGTTTCGGGACATTCGGGACGGGACGGGATCGGTCGGTTTTCTCGGTTTTGTTTGTTTTTTTTCGGTTTTTGGCCCGTCCCGACCCGATCCCGAATATCCCGAATCCCGATTAGCCGGAAAACTCAAACCGAGTCCCGACCCGTTTGACGTCGGTTCGGTTTCGGGACAACAATCGGGACTCGGGATCGGGACGGGATTCGGGATCGGGTCGGTTTTGCTCACCCCTATCTATGAATAGATTATAATACTAGATGAACAAGATAGATAGTCCAAAACTCGAGAGACCATTCACTAATCTTAATTTACTTTATATTTTGAAGACATACTGAATACTAATCAGTAAAAGCTGACCAACTTAATCAAACTTGAGGTTCTTTCACAAACGTACTTTCTACTATGCCCAAAATGTTCAAAGTTTGCATATCATTGGTTTGCAGGAATTCTGTTAGAGTAAATGAAGCGAAGGTGCTCGAAGTAGATGAAGCTGAAATGCCGTTAGGCGCGTGCATTACACATGTGATGTCACCTTCTTCACCATCTCCAGAACACAAAAGGGTTCACTTTTTGTGGTTGTAAGGTTGCGTGTGGTACCCTCTACAGTGATTCCGTTTTTTTCAGCCAACTTGCCTGCTATACGATACACTCGAACCTCTTTTTTAGCCCAACTTACATATGCAAACATCCCGCGGCAACGCGCGGGCTTAACACCTCGTTATAACAAAAGGATAAGTAAGAGAAAAAATATATCGTTTTTCTGTCATTAATTTTAGAGTTAATTACTTAAATGGTCCTTGTGGTTTGTCGAATTTAACAAAAATAGTCCCCAAACTTTTTTTCCTAGATCCTCTCCCCATGGTTTTGACCCGTAACGGGTTTGGTCATTTGACCAATATTTGTGTTAGTTTAACCGTCAAGTGAAGATTTAGATGATTAAAATGGCATAAATACCCTTTTACATTTAAAGGTATCACGGATTTAGTCCCTATTTTTAATTTTTTTTATAATTTCTTTAACTGTTTAATTAATATTAGTAATAATTTTCTTAGTTAAAAAAATATTCAAAGAATAATCAAAATATTCAAAATATTCAAAATATAATTTGAATTAAGAAAATTTACAAAAACATTTTGTCAAAAAATATTCAAAAATACACAAACAATTCTTTTGTATATTTTTGTAAATATTGAGGATATAATTCAAAAATATTTTTGATAGAAAT
>JARVZY010010951.1:0-27000 GCA_030686995.1 Artemisia argyi | reverse complement strand
GAAAAATGATGAGTATTCACACACTCATCAAACGTCTACGAGGTCTTCGAGGTTTCCGAACAAGCTCACTTAATGGGCACGTGGACCTTGAAGAACGAGTGCGCATACACTAGAGATAAAAACCAATCAAAACAACATCGAGGCAAATCCACAGTGAACTTAAACCAATAATCACAAGCAAGTGGTTTCTTTAAAAAAGGTACACCACTCACAGGGATACAAAGGCAAGTTTTATATCTTTGGTTTGGGAACTTATTATGTCCACACCCCCAGTTGGTAGGTGTTCAGTCTTGGTTTGCGACGGTTGGTTTTTATGTATTTATTATTATTCACAAGAAAAGACGGATGTTTTTGGGTTTTGTGTATGGGTTAAAAAAACTTTTGGACAATATTTTTGGTATCGTTCGTTTACCAAAATCGTATTTCTTTAAGAATCACCTTAAAAGAAACACAATATAGAAAACGTAACGATCTGTTTTGTTGTTTTTTATTTTTTTGGTGTTTTAACACTTTAGGAAAAGTGTTAATGACTTTTTTATGTTTTGATTTAAAATTTACGAAAGTGGTGGTATTTATACAGTGATTGTGGTGAAATAACACTAATCTCAAATGACGCTATAAAAACGCGCACACCTCCCCGGCAGCGGCGCCAAATTTTGATTGGACCAGAACAGTCAACCTAAATTAACCAAATATACGGTCAACAAGGTCAAATTACCTAGACCAATGCTTCCGGGTAATATAGAGTATCACCAGGTCGTTATGTCCCGACGAGGTGTTCATAGATTGACAATGGCATAAGGTTAATGCTTGCACCAGAATTGGCCAGGGCATTGCAAACCTCTTGATCTTTCAACGAACAAGGAATGAGAAACTTTCCTGAATCTCCAAGCTTCTCGGGAAGCTTTTTGAGAAGAATAGCGGAGCATTGAGCATTAATCGGTGTTTCAGCTAACTTAAGCAATTTTTCTATATTACTTATAAAATTTTTGAACATTGAAGCAAACTTTGGCATGTAAACAAGAGCATCCATGAAACTGATGTCAAAGTGCAATTTTTGAAAAGTATCAAGAAATTTTTCCATTTGTCTCTTAGATTTTGCACGGAGCTCTTCATCATTAAAACTTGAAGGATATGGAAGTTTTGATTTGTATTTAACATTCTTTTCAGAAATGAATTTTTCTTTATCTTTAGACGTTTGGACAACCGGGGGTTGGACGTTTTCAGTACCTCCGTTATTAGTAGGAGGAACCGGGTCCTTTGTCACCTCGGTCTCACAGTCCACTACCTTAGGAGTAGAAAAAGAAGAGGTAGTAGGAGCCGTAGGTCCATCATATTTAACACCACTACGAGTCGTGATCGCCTTAATCTCAGCCCTCAGGTTTGCGATCGTGTTGCTTGGAAGAGAAGTAGTACCCGAACCCGAGGGTCGATCATTTAAATGTTTGTTTATATCATTAATTTGAGTAGCAAATAACCGTGTTGTTTCTTCTTGTTTTGCCATAAAATCTTGTTGGTTCTGAAGCAATTGCTTAATCAAATCATCCGTGGGCGTTTGATTCTGAATAACACCATGATTTTGATTATTATTGAAATTTTGCCCACGGTTTTGAAAATTACCATGATTCTGATTTCCATGATTAGCATTTTGAAAATTCCCAGGGTTTCCACAGTTTCCTTGGTTTTGAAAATTCCCTTGATTCGGGCCTTGATTGTAATTTCCTTGAAAACCCTGGTTTTGATTGAATCCTTGATTATTATTTTGAAAACCATTGTTAGCTCGACTATGATTTTGATTTCCTTGATTATTACGATTTTGCACATTATGATTCTGATTGACTTGATTTGGTTCATCGAGAACGGGTGGTCCAAGAAAATTGGTGGAACGGTAGCTGAGAAGATTTCGATCTCCTTGAGGTGGGTAACTGTTGCTACTCGTGTTTGCAGCATACGCGTTCTCATGAGAAAAGGCACCGGTGGCCGGACATTCGTAATACAAATGAGGACCACCACAAGTCTCACAACCATGGCTAAGCATATTGACTTGATGGTTTTTGGTTTGATCCTGAGTCGTTTGATACATTCGTAGCATAGCCGTAGACATATCATCGAGCTTCTTAATAATGGCGGCAAGCTCGGGATTATACGAAGAATTATGAGTCGCAGTCGATCTCGTTGGCTCATTCCTCTCGGCTGAGGAATCCCAATAATTGTAATGAGCCTTCATATTCTCAATAAGTTCGTAACAATCTTCAGGACGACGTTTCATAAAAGTACCTCCGGCTGCTGCATTGATCGTTTCACGATGTCGTAAAGTCAAACCATTGTAAAACGTATCAATTATTGTAACAAGAAGCATATTATGGTTCGGACATTGATGAGGCAAAAAGTGTACCGCTTTTAAGGGGTCATTTAAGCCCGAATTCGTGATTATTTGATCAAATATTGCCCTAAATCGTTCCTTTTTTCATTTTAGGTACTTTTGGAGAGAAATCTGAAAAAGGAAGCATTTTGGACGTTTCTGGAGCATAAAAGTGAAGAAAACGGCAAAGTCTCAATTTTCCTTGCTGGAACAGTACCTGACGGTGTCAAGACTCTCCACATGACGGCGTCAAGAGTTACGAAAGAGGTGGAAGTGGAAAATACACGTAACGATCCAGAGAGTTTTTAAGCCTAGGACATGATGGCGTCACCCAAGGCCGTCAGGTCCAAACATTAGTGACGGCCCAGAGCATTTCTACACATGACGGCGTCACAAATAGATCTAGGCAATACGATTTTATTATGGCGGCGAGTTGACGGCGTCACAATCTAACACATGACGCCGTCAAGATGTATAATCTATATATAGTTTTCCAAATTTCATTCATTAGTGTGCAACTTTGAGGGAATAAACCCTAGTCCGAATTTTATCACTTTTTCAAGGGTTTCAACCCCTTGATTCTTTCATGTTCAATTAGAGATAAGTATTCCTTCAAATCATTCAATATGTCTATGTGTTGTTTGATTATATCTTACGCTTGTCTTCTATTTAACATGCTAGGCTAGATCTTTCTTGTGTTTGCTTAGATGTAGTGAAACTTAGATGTTAATTATGGGTTGATTGTTTGTTTATAATTGTTACAGATGATTGTATTCGATGTTAGGCTTAAGAAAACTGGCAGACTTCCATTGGTAACTTGCTTGAACGTCTTAAGAAACATGATCGGAGGTGTACTATGATTTTTGGTTGTATTTAATGCGCAGGAGAATTCTAATGATCCCATGTTAGGAGCTTCTAACGGCTCGACATAGGAGTGAAGTAGGATCCTATAGAGTTAGGGAATATTGTACACGATCCTACAACTAGTATTAAGGAATATGACCCGTCATCCATGCAATTGTAACAAATTAATCAACCTGTAAAAGTTATCTAGGGAGTAATGAAATCTAAGTAAACACAACTTTCCTCATTATTGCTTCACCACATTTGTATAATAGTTGTATTTTTTATTTTTTTTTATTTTATTTTGATTGCATCTTAGTTAATTGGGTTAGTTGGCTAGCAACTAATTCCACCCACTCCTTCAAAACCCGAGATTTTACTTGCTTTTATAAAAATATAAAAATATAAAAAGAATCATCCCTCACCTCTAGACCTAGTTTAGTAGGCTTTCTAATCCTAGCGACACTATTCCTGAATTGAATGATCAATCCCCCGGTACTTGTCACTGATTGGACTAGAAAAGTCACCCTAAATTAACCAAATATATGGTCAACAAGGTCAAACTACCTAGACCAATGCTTCCGGGTAATATAAAGTATCACCGGGTTGTTATGTCCCGACGAGGTGTGGATTGTGCTTTAGCGTGCTTGTGATCGGGTGATTATTCACAGAAAAAGGTTGTGATAAGAGTTATTTGAGAATTATGAAATTAAATAGCTTAGGAAAGCTATGTGATTGATTACGGGAATTAAGATTAAGAAGAAATGATCTAAAACTTAAAAACGTACGTTTTAATTAAAAACGTACACTGACGAACGAGAAAGAAAGTACAACTGATGAACTAAAAAGGCTACGAGTGTGAAATTATTATTTTTACGATCCTAATGAACAAAGAAAATTTTTAGAAAAAGAAAAATTATTTTTACACTATTTAATTATTTATTATTAATTAATTACTAATTACTTATTAATTACCTAATTATATTAATTTAAATTATTAAAAATTACTAAAAAGACTTAGATAATTAAGAAGATTTTTATAAATCTAATTAACCATCACAGGAATCCTAAAAAATTATAAAAAGTTGATTTTATGTATTTTTAAACTAATTTACTAATTATTATTCTAATTATCAATTAATTTCTAATTAAACTAATTATATTCTAAAAAATACTAAGTGAACAGTAGAAATTCTAGAAAAATTTCTAAAAATGTCTTAACTTATATAAAAGCTATAAAAATTATAAAAACTAGGTGTTACTTAATAAAATCTAATTATGCTATATAATTCTTAATAATTAATTAAACTAAAATTAATTCTAAAATACACTAAATGACAAAAGAAAAATCTGGAAAAATTTCTAAAATTACTTTAATATAAAAGAGATTTAATAAAAATATAAAAATGTTAGAGTGCTTATATATAAGCTAAAAAGAAAATTAAAAAGACAATTTCTATTAAATAGAAGCTATCACTAAAATTAAAATTGGTTTTTTGTGTTTTTTCTTTTTCCAAACTATTTTTACACTAAAAACTAACAACTTTTATAAAAACACTTTTTATGAAGCTCAGAAATAAGCACTTTGAGTGCTTATTAGTTCCACAGTTGACTTTCTTTGATTGAGAAAGGAATTAAGCTCAAATGGAATTATGTGGGGTCCACAATGGTTAACTCTGGTTCACTTAAGTTATTTGAACAAGTTTAAGCTAAATTCACTCAAATAAGCAAGCAGAATAAGTCAAGAAGCCTGAATAAGCACTTGCTTATTTGGGACTGAGACAGAAAATGGGACAGACTTTGGAAGGAATTTCAAGTGGGGTCCACAATGTCTAAGGTCAAAACCTTGGCCAACACTTGATGGTGGCCAGGAGGGGGGTTGGGAGAACCCAAAATGGACCAGTGGGACCCACTGAGGTGGCCACAATCAACCACCAAAGTAGTGGTAGTGGCCTGATGGTCTGTTGCACAGGGCAGAGTATTCCCCTGCAGGTTACTTTAAGGGGTAATAAAGTCCACAAGAAAAATTCACAAAAATATAATAAATGCAGGAAACTCAAGTTCAGATGGTAGACTAACCACCTAAGAAGTTTCAAATCCTAAATCATAACACAAAAATCCACAAAATTCTTGCAATTTATGGGTTTTTCTGCACAATGCAAAGTTGACTTTTTATGTAAACTTTGAATGTTGACTTATATGAAGTTTAATCTCAATTTAATGGCTGAAAATACAATGATAAACTGAGATAAGGTTAAACTAATACAAATCAACAACTTTTAAACCAACATGAATGCTTTTTGGGCTCCAAATCCCACACAGTTAACTGTGTGGGTGAGTTTTTTTGTGATGTTGACTATTTGATGTATAAGACCTGATTTAGTGACCTAACTAACTTCTAATGACCTAAACTGAGTTAATGAAGTAATTAACAACAACCAAGAACCCCCCCCCCCCGAGTCTCTTGAAAAGCTTATGCCAAACACCCCTTTTAAACAAACTCACAATTGCTTTTTCAAGTGAATTGCTTATCTAAACTTCAAAACAGATCCATGGTAATTACTTATGACATAAGAAACTATTTTGAACACATGAATTCCAAAAACAACAACTAAATACCACATATTCACAAACAAACCATTTCCACAATTAAAAGCAAGAAACTTAAGCAAGCATGAAACCAATTAACAAACTTGAAACAGTTAGCTACCCTTAACCTAACAAACTCAAAATAAGCATAAAAGATACAGAAATAAGCTATGATGAGTAATGCTACAGTGAAATTCAAAAAGTGAAATAAATCCTTACAAGAGCCTTCCAGCTTAGAAACTGAGAACCAAGTACCATGAACTCATCCTAAAGCTTCCCACGAAGCTACTAACCAAAGTACATCCAGATTCAATCCTGGTCCAATGCTTCTTTCCTTTTCTCAACCGATTTTTGATTTTTACACTAATTTTTTTTGTATTTTTATGTATTTTTGTATTTAGGTATTTAGACTGATTTAAAGGATTTTTGACTTTAAGAAACTTATAAATGGTACTAAATAAGCTTAAACAACCACTGATTAACAACCTTCCACAATTTTGAGCCAAGATGATATTTTAAGCAAATTGCACAAACTGAATTTTATCAAAGGAAATTTGAATTAATACTGAAATTAATATTACATTACACTAAAATAAATGAGGATACAATTCATTAGGCTAGAAACAACACTAGAAAAAGGAAAGTTTTTTTCTAAAATGACTTGAAAATATTCTAAGTACTGCACCCTGTCTCCGAGCCTTCTTTTTCTTCTTATAGGGAACCTCTAGGGTTTCTTGGACTTATTGAATCTTTCCTACTTCCAATTGCAGCCATTGGATTACCAAAACCAATCTCAGCCTTTGAATACTATTTTGGCGCCTTTTTTCTTTTCCTTGTCAGATGGTTTGAGTGAGGGTAATATAGATACAATTAAGGATTTTTGGATGTTTGTGGGAGTTGAGGGAGACATGGAGTGGGTTTGCTGATGTGGAGGAGGGGGGAGGAAGGTCAATGGTTTGACCTTTGTTGTCCGATGGGAAAAACGGGGGAGGAGTAATATTATTGAAGGGTGGGCTGGTGTTGGTGATGGGCTGGTGTTGGTGATGGGCTGGAGTTATAAGGTAGATGGGCCAAGGGTGGATGTTGGTTTTGCTGTTTGGGTTTATAACATTCAAAGGGTCCTTTTGGTATTATAATAAACACAAGGACCAAAAATGAAATTCTACCAAACATAAGGGACCTGAGTTGTAATTCTGCCAAAGTATCACAAAGGACCAATATTTCCAACCTCTAATAACACAAGGACCATTATTTTCATTTTCCACTTTTTTAAAAATTCCCAGGGACCTTTTTTTGTAAATTTTCAAACTCCAGGGACCAAACATGTAGATTTTTCAAACTTTTCACCCAAAGTCCATTTTTGATAACTTTTGATTTTTGAAGGACTTGGGTTGAGTTTTCTTTCAAAAAAAATGCATAGGGACTATTTTTGACAAGTTTTGAAACTTGGGGGACTGAAACTGCCAATATTGCAAACTTTGATCATTTTTCATTTATTTTTGCTCATTTTGCATTTAAAACACATAAAACACAATCCCTAGGATAATTTCAGTATTTTGATGACTTTTTGATTGTTTTTGTATGTTTTGGCAGTTTAAATACGAAAAAAATTATGAGTGTTTGAGCACTCATCAGTCACTATACTATACTACAACGATCTGGTACATTGCCTAGTGGGGGTTGTAACCTTCTCGAGATCTGTTAGGAATACAATTATTCCTATAGAAGACTCGGTCACCTAAATATTGTAATAGCATTAAGTTAGCTCGCAGTTAGTATAGTTATTGGTTAGAATTAGTTTAAGTAACATCGTGGAAGAAGGACGGGTCTTTACCCACTGTATGCCTGATCTACAGCCCGGGTTTGGGCGTTTTTATCTTTTTTTGTAAGACACTATAAATACCCCTCTCCACATGTGGAGAGGGTTGGACCTTCTCATACATTTAATCTAACATCACACTTTCTCTCTCAAGGTTCCAAGTTTTCTCTTCTTCCTTTTTTCTCTTAATTCATACGCCACACTAATCACAAGAACCATCATGTTTGTGACTTGATTGATACTCTAAAATTGATATCAAGAGCCAAGGTTTCATCTTATGGCCTTGGTGAATCTTATTTGGTGTGGTTTGTGTGGTATTGTGAGTTAGTTGTGTTTTTCTTGAAAACATCTTGGTTTGAATTATCTAGTGTTAGTTGACATGTTAGAGGTGTACTTTTATGATCATTTGTGTTAGGGTTACATTATTTCTCAGTTGGTTTTGCCATATCATACGTATTTTTGAAGTTTGGATTGGGTTTAGGTCGAGTTTCTTGACTGCGATTAGCTCCACTGTTCCATTGCTTGTCTGCGGTTTGCTCTAGATCTCTGTAGTTAGCTGTCTGCGTTTACTATTTTGAGTTAACGGACAAAACGCAAGGATAGGGACAGATTTGGACTATTGTAGACTGCGACTAGCTCCTGCGGTTAGGTGGTCTGCGTTTTAGTATTTGTGGTTCGCTACTGTGGTTTGCTTGTCCTGCGGTTATCACACTTGCGGTTTTGATCATCCTGCGGTTTGCTTCTTGCTGCGGTTAGTTACTCCTTGTGGTTAACTCACCTTGTGGTTACCTCTCCTGCGGTTAACTCATGAAGTCTCCTGCGGTTAACTTTCCCTGCGACTTGATCACCTTGCGATTAACTCTTCCTGCGATTGGTTCATCTTGTTGCTGCTAACCTCTACGTTGCGGTTTGGTCATTTAGGTTGCGACTTTCTCAACTTGTTTGGCAATTTACTAAGTGATGAGATTCATGTGATAGGTTAATCATTTTGCAATTCGTGAATTGTTGTAACCTTAGTCGTTTCAATTAATCTAATTGTGAGATTACGTTGTGAGTTAATCCTTACGACTTGACTAATCTCAATTGGATATATTGCAACTTGACTTGTCACAACTTAACACTTGATGCAAACTGTGACTCATCTGGTATCTCTCTATTAGTTTAATCTGCTGAATATATCTTCCAGTTTCTTTTGTTGAATTTAGTAAAATCCCTAGAAAGAATCATTTCTCGGTTTAAGTCACAAAAGCTGTAAAATCCCGTTTGAAGACTTTGAGATGTCGACAGTCTCAGATGACATTCAAGCTGCTGGGTCCGACACCCGACCTCCGATGCTAGACAGGACAGATTATGAATCATGGGCACAAAGAATCAGATTGTATTGCTTGGGTAAAGAAAATGGTGAGAACATTCTGCTATCTATCGATGAAGGTCCTATGCAGATGGGTACAACCAGAGATGCTATCTCCACGGCTGAGGATGGTTCTGTCATCCAGGGAATTGATAGACCACGCACTTACAATGATCTCAATGATGTTGAAAAGAAGCGCTATGATGCTGACATTCGAGCCTCCAACATCGTGATACAAGGGTTACCCAAAGATGTGTACAAGCTAATCAACTTCAACACTGATGCCAAAGCTGTGTGGGACAATGTCAAAATGCTTCTGTCTGGATCGGAGCTGACCAAAGAAGACCATGAATCTCAATTGTATGATGAGTTTGAGCATTTCAAAATGAATCCTGGTGAAAACATTACTGACTACTATGTCAGATTTCACAAGCTGGTTAATGACATGAGAATGATCAGAATGACAATGCCCAACATTCAACTCAACTCTAAGTTGATCCAACTTTTACCATAAAATTCATGAAGCAATTTTAGACACTCATTTTTTTTTTTTATCAAAATAAAAAAAATAAACTTCCACCTTTTTTTAAAACTTAAATATTTCGCAAACCGTAAATCGTCAAGCTACAAAAAAAAAAATACCATCGCGACGAGAATTAAATTATCTTTCTATAGACATGCATTGTTATATACTTTCGACGAACTTTTTTTTCGATTAACTTTTTTTTTCGCCCATAAAAATCATATATGATTCGATTTTAACAAATCATATATGATTCTTACAAATAATATACGATTCTTACCAATCATATATGATTCGTAAGAATCGAATCATATATGATTTTTTACAAATCATATATGATTTTTACGAATCATATATGATTCTTTCTGGGCGGAAATTAAAAAAAAAGTTCATCGAAAGTATATAACAATGCATATCTATAGAAAGATCATTTAATTCTCCTCGCGATGGTATTTTTTTTGTAGATTAAAAATTTACCGTTTGCAAGATATGTTGTTTTAAAAAAAAATGGAAAATATAAATGGGTGGCTATGATTGGTTGATAGGTTCTATGGCATGTATGGGTTCTTTATGGATCTCAACTCTAATTGTTATTTGTTTCAAAAAACCATATCGACCCGATAACTGAACCAGTAACCCAATGAATTGGACCAGATTTAAAAACCGAATTTTAAAACATTGGTTCCATATAACTGTCCTCCATTATATATTTTTGTTTATATTCTTTTTTACCAACAAAATCTTATCAGCAACGAAACATCAAACATCCAAATTTTAGGAAAAAGATGGTGCACAAATATCATTTAACAATTGATGTAACATGATTTTTACACTGTAAACTCGTAAGAGTATAATTCACATGACACACACCACTACACCATTACAAATCCTTTCCAACTCATTCCCAACCAAGTAAATAATGATGCAGGAATCTAAAGATTAACCTTTAACTGAAAACATGGAATTACACCGTAACGATGGATAATTTCACATGTACATATATTCGCAATCAAAATTTCACATGTAACATATTGATTAGAAAAGTAAACTTGAAGCCGTTTTATGGTTGTCATTTTCGCATCAAGAGTGTAGGGGATAGCAGTATCGAACACAACCGGATATGTTTGAGTCTCTGAAAGACGTGTGAACACTTTCAGATCGAATCAATTCGGTGGTTCTCCCGAATTATTCAATCGGATACAATTCAGAGATTGAGAACGTTTTGTATGATTTTTGTTTGAAATTTTATGAACCAGAGAAAACTGAATGACCAAGAAAACGTATATCTATCAAAAACGGGATTAGGGCTATAAGAACCGCCTTTTGGGTAGTCTTCCAGCTGACCTGGCAGCTCGACCCCAGCCAGGGGCGCTGCCCCTTGGACCCTACTCTCAGGGGCTGCCGCCCCTGGAACCCGGCTCCCAGGGGCGCTGCCCCCGGACCCCCGTCCCTTAGAGGCTTCGCCCCTAAGATCATAATAAATTCAAATAGGTGTGCACTCCGCACTTCCAAGCCTAAATGATGTTTTATTATGACAAAATTGGTCAAACAAGTTAATCCAATTACACTAAAATATTCAACATTCCTCCCCTATTTTAGTGCAATCCTTGATTAACTAAAACAAGTAATATCAAACAATCAAACTTTTGCATAAATGAAATGTCGTGACGATTGAATTTGACATTAGTACATTACACATTCCAAATATTCGAATACCAGGGTGTCGCTAAGGATTGAACCCTGGGAATTCATTATGAACACTCGAAGATAATGTACACAAAAGTTTACACACATAGTAGTTCTATCTTGACACATGTTTTACTAGCCTATGTCCTTATCCTTCTTAAGCATGTCAAAGCCAAGTCCCAGCTTTTTGAAGCGGCTAAACTTCATGCTCATATAGGTAGCTCTTTTATTCTTGCACCTACAACGCAATTTGTCAAAAGAGCTATTAAGAATATAACCATTCAACCTCCTTAACTTGTAGGTCTGAACACATACCTTGGGATGATTCTTCTAATGTGTTCCAATCTCTAAATACTAAGCCTTCCACATTGAATTCAGCAACTAGTGTCATACTAGGTGGGAATTGGGTATCTTGATATCAGAGATTTCTGGTGGACTTTAATCCCATCCCTATAGCCGATTGTTTCACGAGATCTCTATTAAACCCTTTGGTTAAATGATCGGCTAAATTGTGTTGTGTTTTCACAAACACCACAGATATCACACCGTTCGTGATAAGCTCACGTATCTTGCTATGTCTAACACCTAAGTGTCTAGACTTCCCATTATATACTTGACTGTATGCCTTAGCCAAGGTAGCTGCACTATTACATCTGATAGAAATGGGTGATATCGGTTTAGGCCACAATGGAATTTCATAAATTAAATTCCTTAGCCATTCAGCTTCTTTACCAGCTGCTGCTAATGCTACAAACTCATATTCCATTGTTGAATCAGTGATGCAAGTTTGCTTCTTAGATGCCCAGCATATGGCACCACCTCTAAGTAGGAATACCCAACCACTTGTGGAAGAATGATCTTCCTTATTGGAAATCCAACTTGCATCTGAATAACCTTCAAGAACAGAAGGAAATCCAGTATAAGTCAAACCATAATCCATTGTTCCTTTCAAGTACTTAAATACTCGATTAATTGCTTGCAAATGGATTAAACTTGGATTGTGAGTATATCTACTCAACTTTCCAACAACAAAGGCTATATCAGGCCTAGTACTAATCATGGCATACATGAGAGATCCAACAGCCCTTGAATATTCAAGTTGATTCACAGCAACTCCCTTATTAGACACAAGTTTTGTTGTCGGATCCATAGGAGTACCTATTGGAGAACAATCTTTCAGATTAAATTTATCCAACATCTTCTCAATATAATGTGATTGAGAGATAGTAATACCATGTTCTCCACGTATGATCTTAATGCCAAGAATCACATCAGCCTCCCCCATGTCCTTCATATCAAATTTAGAGGACAAGAATTCCTTAGTTGTATCAACTTGATCTTGGTCAATACCAAAGATCAACATGTCATCTACATAAAAACAAATGACTACTCCTTTACTAGAAGTATCAAACTTGCTGTATACACACTTGTCTGCTTGATTTAATGCAAAACCATTAGACAAAACAACATCATCAAATTTCTGATGCCACTGCTTGGGGGCTTGCTTCAAGCCATAAAGAGACTTAACCAATTTACAAACCTTATATTCGTTACCAGGCATGACAAAACCTTCAGGTTGTTTCATGTAAATCTCTTCATCCAATTCACCATTCAGAAAGGCTGTTTTAACATCCATTTGGTGAATTACAAGATTATGTATAGCCGCAAGTGCTAACAATAATCTACTGGTGGTAATCCTAGCAACAGGAGCATAGGTATCAAAGAAATCAATACCTTCTTTTTGTCTAAAGCCTTGGATAACCAATCTGGATTTATACTTGTCTATGCTTCCATCCACCTTCATCTTCCTTTTAAAGATCCATTTACTACCCAATGGTTTACACCCAGGTGGTAACTCAAACAGTTTCCAAGTATTATTGTGTATAATAGAGTCAATCTCATCTTGGATTGCCTCTTTCCAAAATGCAGCATCCCTTGAAGCCATAGCTTCACTGTAGGTCCTAGGATCTTCATCAACATTAAAACAATATTGATATTGAAAGTCAATTTCATTCCTTGATCCTTCGACCAAATATAGTTGGAAATCATCATCAAAAGATTTGGTTTTTCTTGCTCTTACACTCCTCCTAGGCTCAGGAGGGGTAACAGTCACTTGGTCAGATGTACCAAAGTTACTAGAATTTGCAATCATGTCTGCAGGTTTAGGTAAAGATGTAAACCTATCCTCATTGCCAAAATCAGCATCCCGTGACTCAATAACAGAGTGCACGGATACATAGTCATTAGGTTCTACGACATAGAACCTATAGCACTTAGAATTCTCAGGATAGCCAATGAATACACAATCTATACCTCTTTGACCTATATTATTTATTTTAGGGTCAGTCAATCTTACCACAGCTCTACAGCCCCAAACTCTAAGGGTGCGTTTGGTACGACGTAATGAAATGTCAAATGAATGGAATAAATGACGTAATTGAATAAATAGTGTAATGTAATTATTCATTACAATTATTAATCCTGTTTGTTTGTTTGATAAGACGTAATGGAATCATAATAGAAAGACTAACATGCCCCCATTAATGATAGAAAGTTTATTTAATATGGTTAGTTATTGATGGGGTTTTATGTAATTTTGATTTCATTACGGATGTAATGAAAAAAAAAAAAAAAAAGCAAGGGTGGCTAGGGAATGATTTTGCTGTAATAGGTCATTCACTGTAATGAACTATTACATTCCATATATGTAAGCAAACAACATTTTATCATTCCAACGTAATCATCCTTTCCATTCACCCTTTGATTACAACGTACCAAACACTACGTAAGATAACTCAGTTTTGGTACCTTTTTATGCCAAAGTTCATAAGGGGTCAACTTGTTCCTTTTATTAAGAACTCTATTTAATAAATAACAGGCTGTCAACATAGCCTCACCCCAAAATCCGTCACTTAGGTCAGAATAGCATAACATGGAATTAACCATTTCTTTTAATGTCCTATTCTTTCTTTCAGATACACCATTTTGTTGTGGTGTATATGGAGCAGTGGTCTGATGTATTATACTTGTAGATTGAAAATATACTGGATCATAATACTCACCTCCCCTACCAGTGCGAAGTGTTTTAATCTTCACACCATGACGAAGCTTTACTTCCTCTTTATAGATTTTAAATTTATCAAGAGCTTCATCTTTTGTATGACACAAGTAAACATAGCAGTATCTAGTAGCATCATCAATAAAAGTAACTACATACTTTTTATTACCAAGTGATGGAGTTAAATGAAAATCACACAAGTCACTGTGTACAAGTTCTAATACCTTAGTATCTCTAATGACATTTTTGGCGAAAGGTTGTCTAGTAATCTTAGTCAACATACAAGTTTTACACTTTTCACCATTCAATTCAAAAGCAGGTATTAGACTCATTTTTGACATGTCTATCAATCTCTTGTAATGTACGTGTCCTAGTCTAGCATGCCGTAATTCAGATTTACCACAATTATTGCTAGAACTAGTAGAAGCCATGCAAACAGAATTATTAACAAATGAAACATCCAAATTTAATTTAAACATGCCATTCAAATATCCAAAGCCAATAAAGTTTCCATGTCTTGACAAGATATACTTGTCACTTTCCAACACTTGCTTGTAACCACACTTATTTAATACAATACCAGATACTAAATTCTTACGGATTCCAGGTACATAAGTAATATTGTTTAAAAGTAAAGAGTTTCCAGAAGTAAAAACTAGGTTAACAGATCCTAATCCTTTAATTGGTTCAGTTGCAACATTGCCCATCTTTAACACATATCCATCTTCAATTGGCTTAAAGTCCTTGAACCATTGAAGATTTTTTTTGCACACATGACATGTCGCTCCTGAATCAACCCACCATGATAAATCATCATCCTGCACATAAAATGTTTCAGAGATTATTGATACATAATAATTCTCAACAGAATGATCAGTAGGCGCCAAAAACAAACCTGATTGCTTTCCGGGATCCTTGGATCCACTCGAACCAGCCTCGTTTTTCCCTTTACCTCCACCCTTTCCAGACCTACAATCTTTCTTAAAGTGTCCAGGTTTCCCACACTTCCAACAAGTTACTTTTGGTTTCTTATCGGAACCTTTATTGTTATTGCCTTGAAACTTTCGTTTCCCTTTATCAGCCTTGGAGGATTCACCCTCCTCCACCATGTTAACAGAAGAACCGGTCATGGTTTTAGTACCACCAACAGAACCCTTTTCCATATCACGTATGGATTGTTAAATTTGGAAATGACTTCCAAGTTCAACCATATTCAATTCCTCTTTCTTACGTTTCAGATTGTTTTTAAAATCTTTCCAAGAGGGGGGCAGTTTATCTATGATACTAGAAACAGAAATAGATTCATCCACTTTCATATCATATTGTACAAACTGTCCTAATATCCTTTGTAATTCATGATACTGTTCCATGACAGGCCTAGTGTCTATCATTTTATAGTTAATGAAATTACCAACAAGAAATTTCTTACTAGACACATCTTCTGCCATATATTTGGCTTCAAGGGAATCCCATAATTCTTTTGCAGACTCTACGTTTTGATAAACATCAAACAAGGAATCAGACATACCGTTAAGAATATGACCACGACATATGTAGTCTGCGTTTTTCCACTTTGAACGATTGCGAGTCTGTTCCAGGGTTTCATTCTCAACAGCCTCGGGGCATGGGGTACTCAGAACATATACCACTTACAAATTGGTGAGATAAAAGTGCATATTTTTCTGCCATCTACGAAAATCCTGCCCAGAATACTTTTCCAATTTCGCAAACGTCTTATAGATATCCTTCACAGAATCAGGGTTCGTCATCTTTGAAATTGATTCGATCTTTGTAGGGGATAACAATAACGAACACAACCGGATATGTTTGAATCTCTGAAAGGCGTGTGAACACTTTCAGATCGAATCAATTCGGTGGTTCTCCCGAATTATTCAATCGGATACAATTCAGAGATTGAGAACGTTTTGTATGATTTTTGTTTGAAATTTTATGAACCAGAGAAAACTGAATGACCAAGAAAACGTATATCTATCAAAAACGGGATTAGGGCTATAATAACCGCCTTTTGGGTAGTTTTCCAGGTCAGTTGGCAGCTCGACCCCAGCCAGGGGCGCTGCCCCTTGGACCCTGCCAGGGGCTGCCGCCCCTTGGACCCTGCTCCCAGGGAATGCCGCCCCTGGAACCCGGCTCCCAGGGGCGCTGCCCCCGGACGCCCGTCCCTTAGGGGCTTCGCCCCTAAGATCATAATAAATTCAAATAGGTGTGCACTCCGCACGTTCAAGCCTAAATGATGTCTTATTATGACGAAATTGGTCAAACAATTACACTAAAATATCCAACAAAGAGTTTATTTCAGAAATTGTTGACATGAAACATCTATAAAAGGTTAAAAGTATACGGAGTAATAGTTAAAATATTTTATTTTGGGCCGGTTCATGCAAAATGTATATTACTGTTGAGAATTGAGACCTGTTTTTAGTGATTCTTTTTACTTCTTTTATGTAATAGTTCATGATTTTAATAGGCGTGTAAATGTATTTCCTCCTGTTCCAATTCCAGTTTCGAGAGGACGGGAGCATTCCGTTTATAAGTCTTTCACTTAGAGCATGCGGTAAGTTGCCTTTTGGGAGTGAGTTATATAACTTAACTTACCAAGTTAACGCACCGAGTTATGTTACCGGGCGTAAAAGGCAAAGGGAAGTTAACGTGGTGAATTATAGGTATAACGCACGTTAAGGCATAACTTTTGGGGGTGAGTTCTAACTTAACGCAGCGGTAAGTTGCCTTTTGGGGTGAGTTATACGATAACGCAGGGAAGTTAAGGCATAACTCAGGTGAGTTATCTTACCGCCCCCTAAAATTAACGCAATGGCAAAAGGAAGTTAACGATGACGTGGCGGTGAGTTATGGTATAACTCGGGGTGAACTTACCCATGCTCTTAAAATGCATCTTTTGTCCTCTTTTTCATTTTTTTATTTTTTTTTATTTTTTTTTATTATTATTTTTTTTCAGCTAATTGGAGTGTGGGAATTAAAGTTATCGATCTGCAAGAGTAAGATAGCCAGCCCAACAGGAAATAGTATCAAAAGCTTGCTACACTCGTCAATGAACCTGATCAATTAGCTTATTCCATATTGCACCTGCATATCGGTTTTAAATCTCCAACCCCACTTCACAAATATATAAACCGTAAGGCTGAAAACAAGTAAACTACATCTTATCCGATCCAAAACAAAGTTTTTTTTCTTGCAAACATCTCCGAATCAAGGTAGAATACATGTTCAGCAGAACTTGATACGTGGAAAAACTTTTTCTCAAAAGGAAGGTAAAAATATGGTGCATTTAAAGATTCCTTTCAGAGCTGATCCTATTGCATGCATATTTGGTGTCTTCCTTTGGCCAGTTTATTTTGCAGGCCATATACTAAATTGAAAATTACCACCATCATTTTTATATGTTACGTCACCAAATTATAACCTTCTAACTACTACTAGTAACCGTACGTGCTGTATCAAAAACCCCAAGTAGTAATGCTGGATTACTTGGTTGTTTGCGCGCTTATTTGGTTCTCTATTATGTTGTACTTTAATTAGTGTCTGGGCGATATTGTTACAGCAATCTTATAGAAATGAGAAGCATCTGTTGACAACAAATAAAAAACCATGAAATAGAAAAAGCACACAATTAATGCGATGGCAAAGACGTACAATTCTCGTAAAATAAGAAATAACGTCTAAATATGGCAGCTACTGAGCTACATGCTAGTACAATTCTCTTAAATAAAGTTTCATGAAATATTTTTTAAAAATAATTTTAAATTTGTTTGCAAAGAACCACCATCTTTCACCGATTCCTCAGCCACCTTTTTCCATTTCTCAACATTCTTCTTGATTTCTTTCGCCTTTTCGCCACCATCCATCACCACATCCAAACACCTCTTAATCTCGTCTCGCTTTACAACCATTTCTTCATCCAGAAATGCTCTAACACCGTTCCCCCACACTTCCTCCACCATCTTTGCATTCGTTGTTTGATCTGAAAATTGAGGACACCCCACAATCGCCACTCCTGCCACTAAACTCTCCAAAGTCGAGTTCCATCCACAATGTGTCACAAAACAGCCAATTGCACGGTGTTTCAGCACTTCAAGTTGTGCACACCATCCAACTATCAACCCATACTCACTCACCTTCTCCTTAAGTTGTTTTATCTCTACATCTTCGTCTTCACCAACATCACGTAACACCAACAAAAAAGAGCGTTGAGTTTTCATTAACCCATGTAAAAGCTCTAACTTTTGAGTCTTTGTCAACACGGCCAAGCTCCCAAATGACACGTAAACCACGGAATTTTCTTGTTTTGAATCTAGCCACTCAAAATACGACCCTTTATTGCCAGAAAATGTAGAGGAAACCAAAGGGCCAACCACGATAGAATTTTTAATGGATTTCATTGAATCAGGCTCTAGACCATCTAAAGTATTCACTAGAACACATGCATTAGGATCTTCCTCAAGAACGTTCATGTGATCTTGATAAACATAACACATGTCCGAAAAACGAGGATACGTTGGCAAGACAAACGTTGGAAGATCATTCCATTTAAACAAAGGCAAACCAGGTAATTCCAGTGTAACCGAAGTATTGATATTGTTGTTGACAGCAACGATACCGTCACAACGGTTGCAGAAACGATTATAAATCGAAAAACAAGTGGCGGATTGGATAAGAAAAAGAGCAGAAGGCACGTTTAGATCACGTGCCACATCCGCTGCGAAAGGTAAGTATAGGGTGTAAACAAGCAAGTTCACCTTGTTACCACTTTCGGACATGGTTTTAACTAGAGTAGCAATGGACTCGGATCCAAAGCGTTCGATGTCATAAGCATAACCCGGGTTCCAGATTGCATGGTTATCGTCGTCATGGCCATCCGTAAAGGAAGCCAAAGATAAGCCATGAATGGAAGGTAAGGATTTGAGCTTATGAAAGCCGCTAACGGTGGTGGCAAGGGTGACGCGTGCACCGGCGCATATGAGGTTATTAGCGAGTTGAAAGGATGGGTTGATATGGCCTTGAACAGATTGACAAACGAGAAGGATATGTGGGTAGCTTTGGCCCATTGTCATTGTCATGGTACGGTTGGTTTATGAACAGATTGAAAAATCTGTTGCAATTTATAGACCATTAGTTTCCAACTCATTTTCTCAAGATTTTAAAGTTTATTATCTTATATAGAAAATTAATAATAAGCTTACATGGCATTATCTTAATTTCCTTTTTAGTAATATAAACTTTTTTGGATGAGAAATGATTTCTATGCCTAAAACATGATTCATGATTTTTTGGTTGTATGACATATGATATGTTGTGTGTGTGATTCTTGCTTTCTTTGTGTAGAAAGTAAATACATTTGAAGAGATTCAAAAAAAGAAAATTATAATAAGAAGAATGAGAAGGATTTTTATCTACACATTTTAAATAAGAAAGATAATTTTAAAAGGAAATAAATCTATTTTTGTAAATGCATCTGAAATGAGTGATTGTAGTTACTTCTCATTATTCTCATTTTTTTTTTTTAATTAGATCATAACTCATGCATACAAATATACGAAGATAAATGATATATACCGTACCATTGTTAATGTATGAAATCAATCTTTTTGAGATTCTTTTCATTCACATGTCTCAAAAAAAGTGAAAAAAATTAAATGGCTTTTTATTTTATTTCGTCCAACTTTTAACCATTTAGCCATTTTCATCAACTAGATAAGTACCATGCATAACAACGAAATTTTATAGAGGCATAATTATAGTGATATTTTGGTTAATTATTTTATGTAACGTTTAGAATGCATGACTATAATTAAACATTTTAAAAAGGGCTTTACTATTAGATTACTTTAACACTTTAATCAACCCAAAGAGAAGTACTCTTGCGAAATTTTGCATCGTTTTAAGGATATGAGCGTTCTTCATAAGCCTGAACCCAATACATTTTAAAATCATGATGCCAAAAAGATACCGTAATTACACAATCGAGATGATACAAGTTTCTTTTTCATCATGAATAAATTGCATGTGCAATAAGTCCAATTTTGAATAAAAATGTCGTGCTTGATTTTTTTGAAAATAATAAATATCACTAGTACAAACGACGTCTTTCCCGGCGACATTTTTACGCCCCTACCGTCGACAAGTAGACGGCACAATAGGTTGACGGGAACAAAACGTCGGTTGTGCTTCGTCGGGAACAGCGTTCTCGTCGACAATCACCGTCGACATTGTGGGTCTCACATCGTTTTCCAGTCAAACGATTTTGCTTTCCGTCAAATTCTTCCCGTCAACATGTCGACGGGAACGTATAACTAATTAATGTTTTAATTAAGAAATGATAATTAAGTTTTATATATTGCCGTCGACATGTCGACAGCAACATTAATAAAAAATATTCATTTTTTAATGATGCCGTCGACACGTCGACGACATAATTTAAAAAATAATATACAATTTTTAATTATGCCGTCGACATGTCGACGGCATCATTAAATAATCAATATTGTTTGGTTAATGATGTCGTCGACATGTCGACGGCATCATTAATAACAGGCTGCTAACAGCATGCTGCAAATATAGCAATTTTTCAGATTTTTTCCCGATTTTTTGGAAAAAATCTACCAAAACCTGTAACTATAATAGCACCTATAACCACTCAATATCAACATGTCCTAAATGTATAACTCGCCATCGGCTAAAACACTTGCAAATTATCGCTAAACACCCTCAAAATGCATAAAAACATATAAAGTCTACAAAACAGGGTGTGGTAATGTCTAAACCTAGCTGTCATATCCACAAATGTTTTAATATCCGCGACGTTCAAGTCGCCAAAAGGTTAAACTATACAATACTAACATATGGGTCGCCAAAATATTGTTTCAAGCATAAGTACAACACAAAATACCCAAGTTTGTACCTCTACATCCCATATCACTCATGATCATCAGCAGAACCCTCATCATCGCCAGAACCATCCTCAGTGCCTCTGCGACTCCCGCTCCCTCCAGCTGAGCCACTACCTCCAGCGCCACTGCCCGAGCCATCCACGTGCTGAGAACCTACCTGACTAAGATACTGGTGCCATAGCGGGTTGGACGACATAAAACCTGTCACCAAATCAAGCTTCACCTTCATGGCCTTACGCTCTTCAGCATCTTCCCGGCTCTGCCTCTCGGCCTCAGCAATCTTCTTCTCGGCCTCAGCAAGCTTTTTCTCCATCTCGACGTATTCTGAAAATGAAATAAGCAAAATTTAAAAACATCTATTGCAATACTTAATTTGAGTCATGATCGAGTAATCTATAATTAATATATTATCAAACTGTACATACCTGGAGGTGGAGGCGGGGTGTATGGTAACGGTGGCCTGTTCAGCCCGGGTACGACCCTACCCCATCCGGCGATGTGGCCCCGCTGCTTGCCCTTCAAAACCATCGCAAGTATCTGCTCCTCCGTGTACGCCACCCCTTCCGGCATATTCGCTCCCAGATCTCTCAGCCGAACCATTTCTTCGTATTTAATTAATAAAAAAAAATGAGAATTTATATATATATATATATATATATATATATATATATATATATATATATATATATATATATATATATATATATCGGGTTAATTACAAGATTATGTTTCAATCAATCATTAAAATGCGTGTTTGAGGAAATAAATAAATAAATAATAAATTAAAAAAAAAAAAAATAAATAAAAAATAAAAAAAAGATACTTACATATTCAACCCGAGCCTCATCCTGCAACCACATACCATTATTGTCGCAGTGTGTGTCATAAAACGACTGGATGAGTGACGGGTATTGTTTGTCCTTGTTGTTCTGAAACTGTATATACACATGCATATACATAAGATGAAACAAATTAAAAATGACACATCAAACACCATATTTATTTTAATTAAACTTAAATACTTTTATAAAATTAAAATTAATTACTTTTATACAATTAAAATTTTTAATTAATATATAATTATAATTAAATAATTTTATAAAAATAAAATGTGTCTTACATAGTCGTGGCGAATAGCGGCCAATGACTTGGAACCATGGCGGCTGTACGCTGTCAACTTCTTTCGGTTCTCCTTGTTCACAGCAGCACGCTTCAGGTTCTTCTCGTTCATGTAAAACTTGATATGCTCCTCCCACACAGATGGCTCGACGTTCAGAGGAGGGTTTCTTCGTATCTCATCCACTTTTCAGGCCCACCCGGCACGTCAAAGTAAGCCCTCTTCATCGTGCCCTTGTTGTCGGAGTAGACCTTAGCAATATACGCATTGAGGCCCGTCTCAATGGTTCTCCAATTGGGATCGCGCATGTGGGTCTGCAAGTTGAAGAATTGCTGGAAACAAGTTTAAACAAATATACACAATTAAACAAATTTAAATAAATGTACACATTCAAATAATTAAATATAGAGATATAATTAAAAGGAAAATAAAATAACTGACCCCGAGTCGGTTCATGAAGCCATGGCGAGTCGCTTCGTCAAGGTCGTGCCAGGAGGGATAGTGCAACGGCAAGGACCTAACCAGCTCGCCAACATAGTTACTGAACCATGCGCGGTTGGGCCCAACATGAGTAAATGTCTTCTAATCATGATACTCGAACTCGATCGATTGTGGGCCCAATCTAGTCACGGCTTTCCTGAGGTCTACGTTCTTGTTGGCTTCACGGACATGTGCCCTGCCACCATCCCGACCTCCACCCCTGCCGCCACCTTGTCTCGCTCTACCTCCTCGTCGAGGTTTTTGTGACGAACCTACAATTGAAGTGAGTGAAAATGTTATAAAATAACAAGTAACAAAATTCAAATTATCAAGTTTAAGTTTCTTACCACTACGGTGACCGCTAGTAATCGAACGATAAGGGGGTGGTGGGTCATCGGCACCGTCATCAACGTGACCTCGCGCTACTGCTGCCATCGGTAAAACTACAAGTGGAATTAACATATAAAAATTCGGGAACAAATTAACATAAGCATGCACAAATTCGGGAACAAATTTTAGGCTTATGAAACATAAGTCAAAAACCAAACAAGCAATAAATATTCTACTTCTACTTCTATCGCACTAATATGAAATATATAAGCTGAAACAATGTTTTATAAATAACGAGGCGAGATAATATGCATGGTTGTACACGAGATGTTAAAAGAACGAGTCGAGATGCAATGGTTATACATGAGATATTAAACGAACGAGTCGAGATGCTATGGTTATACACTAGATGTTAAACGAACGAGTCGAGATGCAATGGTTATACATGAGATGTTAAACGAACGAGTCGAGATGCAATGGTTATACATAGATGTTAAACGAACGAGTCGAGATGCAATGGTTATACATGAGATGTTAAACGAACGACTCGAGATGCTATGGTTATACACGAGATGTTAAACAAACGAGTCGAGATGCAATGGTTATACATGAGATGTTAAACGAACGAGTGGAGATGCAATGGTTATACATGAGATGTTAAACGAACGAGTTGAGATGCAATGGTTATACATGAGATGTTAAACAAACGAGTCGAGATGCAATGGTTATACATGAGATGTTAAACGAACGACTCGAGATGCTATGATTATACACGAGATGTTAAACGAACGAGTCGAGATGCAATGGTTATACATGAGATGTTAAACGAATGTGTCAAGATGTAATGGTTATACATGAGATGTTAAACAAACGAGTCGAGATGTAATGGTTATACATGAGATGTTATGGCGCCAGAATTTCCCACCAAAATTTTCCTACCTAACAACTTATCCTCACAATATAAACACACACACACACACACACACACACACACACACACACACACACACACACACACATGCACACACTCATCTAACTAATAAAAACTCTCACACACACTCATCTCACTATATATATATATATATATATATCTCTCTATCTCTCTCTAGCAGTTTCTGTTTTCTGGCGACACCAGCAGTTTTCGGCCGCCATAATCTTTTTCTGGCCACCACCTTTTATCACCTCAACTTGTAGATCGGGCCACCCCGGTCACGATTCAACCACTCACAACCACTCAAACTCACAACCACAAACATACACTGTTATCATGGTGAAGAAGATGGCTGAATTTGAAGCTTTTCCTTGCCCTTGTGGGCGAGGAGAGATTCTGCGAGAATCGCGTAAATCTTACTCCCGTGGTAAACTATACTATGCGTGTCCTTTCTCGAAGGTGAACAATTACATACTTTTTCGTGTATTATATAAATAATTTGGTTAGTTGTTAAAAATAATAGTTTTTACTCTTTAACAACCTGGGACAACAGACCATGGATGTGATTTTTTTTTATGGAAGGAGGAACGACTCGCCAAAATGATGACTGGTTCTCTAGGAGCTTCAACATCAAATGGTTCTGGATCTGCTCCAACAAGGTGCTCAAACTGTCATGAAAAAGATCTTAGAATAAACATGCTGGAGGCACAAAAACAGGTGCTGGAGGTACAAAAACAGGTGCTAGAGACAAAATTAAGGATGCTGGAGGCAAAACTTGACATGGCAATGTATCCCAACCACGACCACACATGTCAGTCGGATGCGATACTCCGTGAGCTTTTAGGTGACATGGATAAATTTCATATGTAGTACTTTTATCGTTGTTGTTGCTGTTATCGTTGTTATTGTTGTTGTTGTTGTTGTTGTTGATGTTGTTTGTTGTTGTTGTTGTTGATGTTATTATTGTTGTTTAATAAAATGTTGTTGTTGTTATGGTAACTGATGTTGAATGTCCTTTATATTTTAAATTCGTACGCACAAATAATAGAACTGAAGGAGCAATAATTATCAAACACAAAGGCAAACTGTTTATTTAAAACAAGCAAGAGTTCTCAACCACACGCATTTTCATACAGACTCAAACTAAACAACTCGACAACCAAACTAAACAACTCGACAACCAAAGGAAACAACTCAAACTAAACAACTCGACAACCAAAGGAAACAACTCAAACTAAACAACTCGACAACCAAACGAAACAACTCAAACTAAACAACTCGACAACCAAAAGAACATATCAAACGAAACAACCCGTTTATTTTTTTTTGCGGCTACTTCCCGCTTTACTCGAACTCGCACCATTTTTTCCCTTCCTTGCACTCATTTCCTTGATATGTGCAAATGTAGCTTCAAGATTTGTGACCCTATTTCCCATATTATCAAGTTTGGTTTCCAACGTACTTTCAGCTTCGTCGTCACCTCCAACAGCAACAACTTGAGCTTCAGCAGCAGCTTGAGATTCAGCAGCATCTAGCTCGTCCATGTACTCTTTGTAGTACGACTTTTTCCTACACCATTCGATAATCTTGTCTCTCATCCACGGTTCAGCGTCCTTAAAAGAACCATATTCTTCATAAACTGCATGACCAAAAGTTAACATAACTTCATTAAAGAGGAGCTCGTGTGACAAGATTTTTGAGTACTCCTCTTCAACTGTGCAACCAAGCCAAGTCATGTGTGTCTTGTAAGAATTGACGATTGACTTATTTGTGAGATGTGTAAAATGAGACGGAAATAATTTTGTGAGAATGTATATAGGTAAAAAATGAGACGGAATGTATTTGTGAGGTTATATATAGGGTGAATTTTTGGGGAGATATTCCCGTCGACATGTCGACGGGATAATGAACGCGGGAAAAATCCCGCCCAATATTTTATCATTTCATTAAAAATATTTATATTTAGTAATAAATTCCCGTCGACATGTCGACGGAAAACTCAAAACAAAAGTTTACTACCTTTAATCACACGCTAATTGTGAATAAAATCGTGGTTAATATATTCCCGTCGACGGGAAAATATTAGCGGGTAAATTTCGCGCCCAACTTTAGTGTATTATTGATGCTAAAAAAATATGTTGAAATTTTCCCGTCGACATGTCGACGGGAAAATACATGTATGAAAACTTCAACTCAGTGGGGCTCGGTCAAGCCTTTTTTTTGTCATTTTCTGCTTTATGCCATCGACATGTTGTCGACGGGAAACAGCTCGTCGCCTGTTCTCCTTATCCTTATAGTGTATGTGCAGCTTTTGATTCATACGATATTCATTGGTTAATTAATAGCAACAAACACACTTACAACATATATTTTAAGAAAATTAAAACAAAAGAAACTTAATAAAATCAATTTTACAATTATTCCATAAATAGGTTTTAATATTTCTTTAAATTAAATAGATTACGTTTCTCTTTTCACTTTCATGATTTTTCCATTATAGATAGTGTAGAAGAAAATTAAAACAAAAGAAACTTTCTTAATATAATTAATTTACAATATTCCATAAATTGTTTTCTTAATTTTTTTAATATTTTTTAAATATATTAATTTTTCACTTTTCACTTTCATGGTTTTTCTATTATAGATAGTACTAGACAAGTACCCGTGCATAGCAACGGATTTATAACGGCAGATATTTATAGTGATATTTTGGTTAAGTGTTTTGCGTAATGTTTTGCATAACTATAGCTGGTTGCCCCTAGAAAATCTCGTTGCTATGCATGGGTACTCGTATAGTTAATTTTGAAACCTCCAATGTTGATATGCCTCTTTTTATATAACTTGTACATAACCCATTGGTATGTCCGTAAAGCAAAAGTAAAATGATCAACTATCATCTAAGGAAAACAATAATTTTTTCTTTTTTTTATTTATTAATATTTTTCTTTTAAATAAACTAATCAAGTATCACTTAATTTTTGGTACATA